>JARKHS020026327.1:50000-295330 GCA_030143305.2 Amblyomma americanum | reverse complement strand
ATCCGCAATGTACTGCTCTGTTCGTATCGGAACTCGGTTTCGAAAACGTAAGCAGTGTAATGTGCGCGCTGCGCCAGGACAATCCGAAAGCAGGAATGCATGAATACTGACTCGCGTTTCTTTGCCATAAAAAACTGTGTTTCGTTTCCATAGAGAAAAACAATTTATTCATCAGAAAGAACATGGTATTAAGAGATTGCGTTAAGTGGTCGAGAGTACATAGCCCTCGGCGACATTGTCAGACCACTCTACAGCGACAAGTTGGGTTCTGGTGTCAGAGCTAGCCAGCACGGTCTCCCACCGCTCAAGAGAAGCATCGATAACTAGGTCACGCGGAGGCAGCTCTATTTTGCGGTCGCATAGAATATGATCATAGTTGGCTCGTAAGTCGCAGTGTTTACACTTCGGGTTGTATTGATGAGGATAAATGTGCGCGATGAACGATGCGGTGCGTATCGATCTCGGTGCGTAGACGACGCCACGTAACCTCTTGTTCTTTAGACAGGTTTTTGTGCGGATGGGGGGAAGTTCTCGTCTCTGTTTGAAAATGATTTGTTAGATCATGATACGTAATCGCGGAGTCCGCAAAATTCAGGGTGCGAGACTCATCCACTGCCCGGTCTACGAAACCTTGGGCTTGGTTGTGGGCTGCCACGTTCCTCGGATTTCTCGAGTGGGCTGGGACCCATATCAGTTCCGAGTAATTTGGTGAGAATTTGGTGGCGTTAATAATTTTAAGGGAGGTGTTTGTAATTCGCCCTCTGTTTAAATTATTCATAGCCATGTTGGAGTCGCTGAGAATGGTGCTCTCTTGGGCATGCGCTAGGGCGGGGGCTATAGCCTCCTTTTCTGTCGTTTCAGAAGTTTCGGCTTTGATTGTTGCCGAGACGATGTGGTCGCCGTTCTCGTTCACAGCAGCAATTGCAAAGGCATTCGTATGTTTGTATTCTGCCGCGTCTACATCAATTTTTGCGGCTCACAGTCCCTATCTATTTTGTACGGCTTTCGCTTGTGCTTTTCGTCTACCTTCATGGTGTGTGTTGTATATGTTTTTGGGAAGTGATTTGATTAGTAGGGCTGCCCTATAGTCGCGGAGCAAGTCCTATTTTTTGTCTTTGTTCGTAGGTTGAAAGTCAATTCCAAGCTTGGTTAGAATACTCCAGCCAGTTCTGAAATTCGTTAATCTGGCCGTTTTAGCCATTAAATGGGCTTCTTTATGTTCAATGCAGGTGGTGCGTATTCCTAACCTCATAAGTCTTTAAGTTGAGCCATTCAGTGTCAGTCTTAAGGCGGCTTTGTAGGTCTGCCGTATCATGCTAGACAATTTGTTCTTCTCAGTTTCAAAATTTCAGATAGGGGGTGGATAAATTATCCTGCTTAGCGCGAAGGCCTGCACAAGTCGGCCTAAATCTCTTTCCCTCACCTTTTTCTTCGATTAGCCACGGCGGATTAATCGCGCCGTCACTTGTACCGTGTCTTTTAGCTTAGTGAGTCTGTCATTATTCTTTCTATTTGTTTGGAAATACAATCCCAGTATTGTCATGGTTTAGTCAAAATCGCAGCCGTCTTTCAATTACCCCCAGCGGGACCCTATGAATAGCATCACTCCTTCCAGCGAGCCGAGGCAGACACGGCCACCTGGCCTCGCCATTGTCGCCGCTGCTTCCGCCGTTGCTTCCGCGAACGCCAGACCACGCAGCCGCGTGTCTTCCTGCTGGCTCATCCACCTACAGGTCGTTCTTCTACGAATTCCTCACAGGTCCGAATTCTCCGAACTTAACAGCTCCTCCGCGGCCCGAAAAATCTCGAATGTCCAGCCTTGACGACCGATGGGCAGGAAGAGATGAGGCTTGGACCGTGCTAAAGGGCTGTCTTCTAGAAATGTCATTAAAACTCAAACATTCAGCAAAAGAAGGCGTCAGTGGACTGTTCTCCGCGAAAGGGCACTGCCCCACAAGCAAGCGCTTGGAATTGGCCAAAGATTCACCACGTTTTTAAGCAATATCAGTGCGTTGTAATGACAAAATTTGAACTCAAAATTTTCCAGTTAACAGCAACAGTCATGGCCAGAAAAACTGATGACGGCCTAGACCTGTTAGGTCAGGATATACGTAACGTATACGCGGCGACATCAGGTTCGGAAGAATTAAAATATCGAAGGCGCGCATTCACTACATGCGCCTTTATTCACGGTTAGCCCTTGAGCCGTCGTGGCGGAGTGGTAGCATCTCCGCCACAAACGCCAAAGGCCCTGGCTAGATCCCCAGCCTCGACGAAGGCTTTCTTTTATTCAGTGAGTGTGCGGGGGGTGGGGTGTTGACTACGTAGTTGGCTACGTGGTGTGGCGCAGCTGCCGGCGGCACGGCGCCGTTGCTGGTCACGCGGTTGGTCACGTGACCAGTCATGTGGTTGGTCACGTGGTGCAGTTTCCAGAGGATGCGCAGACAGGCGAGGCGCGCGCGGCGGCGGATCCGGCGCTCCAGCTATGCGCCGTGTAACGTCACTGCTCCTCGCGCATGCGCAGCACGGCTCTCCAAGAGCCACGCAAAACTGCTAAACCTCGGCCAGTGTAGCTTACGCTAAAAACTAAAAAAGCGCGGCTACATGCAACCTCAAAACCGCCAAATCAAGCCGACATGTTGCACGGCTAAGGACTTGTGTATTCAAGTTTAAGCTTTCAGTTCTACAACTAAAACATTCTAAAGAAACTCAAAGCTTGGACCACCTCAATATCCTCTGTCAACTATAAGAAGCATCAGTTGAAGTTGCGAATTTTTCTCACTTTCACTTTACACGATCTTTCCGAAGAAACATTACATAGAAGCGTGCCATCTCGAACCTGAAACTACCTTGAAACGAGCAGATATATTTCTGCGTTCTGTTGTTCAAGCCGCCTGCTCGCACACTATTCTCTGTCGGCTCTTTCCATTTACCCCATGAACACCACCGGCTAAGAACTGTTAAAGGCGCTGTGCAAAACCGCACCTAAAATTCAGTCGACAGACGCCTTGGATAGTCAATTAACATGAATTGTACACAATATCACATTAAAGTGACAGTTCACTACACCTGTGAGAGTGACCTAAAGCCTTGGCTTCAACATTTTACTCTCCAGGACCAATTAAAAATGTTCACTGCCACTGAGCCCTACCTTGACCCCGCATGTTCAAACAATACATTCACACAGTTCAAAATGCTCACAAAAATAACGATAAGCACAAGCTCCCTCTCTTGTGTTCCTGGAATAACCTTTCAACCGCGCCCCTCGGGGTCGCGTCCGTCTGACTCTCCCTCGAGCTGTGGAGGTGCGACGAATAAAGATTCCCCTCACGCTAGTTACTCCTTGACCCCTGTGGAAGTTGAAGAAGGACAACGTCCCTTGTTTGCAGCTCTTCCACTTTACTGCAGTCGTTGATTTTGTGCGCTAACCGTGTTCTCGTCATCCTTTGGGATGGGGGGGCGTACATACCCTGCGTCCTCCCGTCGCCGCCGTCGGAGAGACTGCGGTTCTACCAGCTGGCGACTCCAGTGCCGCGGACGGTCGCTGATGTGGTGCTTCCAGATTCGTCTGATGAATCCACGGTGACAGAGATGGAATCTGACAGCAGCAGCTTCGCGCTTGTTGAGTCGCGCCGCCTGAAAAGGAAGTAGCGCCGGACACCAATAGCGGGGGTGTTGCCTACGACGACTGTTGACAAGCCAGGTGTTTTCTCAATGGCCTTCGTTCCTACAACGCAGACGGCTAATCTGAACACCATTAACAGACAACGGCTTAACCCAGTTTTTCGACCGGTTGGTTCCGGAACAAGTCTGTGAAGTCAGAATTAATGCATGGAAGAAAAACCTGACAGTAGATGTTAAATCTCAGGCATCAGTAGACAAGCTGAAACTAGTGTCCTCAGTGGCATGGCGGTCCGCTCCCACGTTGCTCACGGGGAGCGGACTACAACTGGAGTTATCAGTGATGTCGAGGCGGAGATAGATAACAAGGAACTCCTGACGCTGATTATATCTACGGCCCGGATAGTTGACATTCATCGTTTCGGCCGCTCCAAGTGTGTCAAGTTAGTTTTTGAAACTGACGCTCTCCCATCCCACGTCAAGCTGGGCTATGTCAGGCATCCTGTCACCTGTATGTTCCAAGGCCTGTTCAGTGCTACAAGTGGAACAAGATAGGTCATGTGAGTGCTTGCAAAAATGAGGCATCCTGAACGTCGACGCGGCGGGATGCACCAGCATGACACCTGCACGACGGAGACTATAAAGTGAGCTATTTGCTCGGGTGGCCATCAAGCCACAACAAAAGGACTGCCCTAAGATGAAAAACGAAAGAATCATCCTGAAAAAGACGGTGAAAGACAATTGGATCCACCAAGCAGCGGCTTCGCGTATTCGTCGCCGGAAACATAGTTCCCGGTGGCGTCGTCCGGATCCACACAATACTATTCCAGCTGCACCAAAGTCGCAGGAAGTATCTGCTCACCGGCAGAGCAGCATGAGCCTAAAAACGATAAGAAGACGCCTGCGGCAAATTCCTATGTTACCGCAGTGGCTCAGTCTGATGCGTTTGTGTTAACTTCCTCTGGTGCTGAATGGCCTGCTCTGCCATCCAAGGACATCGCCACGGCAAGACCAAGACTGGTTGCCACTCCAGCTGACACTGCTGGCAAGGCTGAAGGTCAGGATGTGAGCATTATCTTAAAAAATGGCCAGGCTTAGCTTGGTTAAGCCAAGAATGCGTTGCATATCTCGATGGAGTTCCGTGCTGCTCCGTTGACTCGATAGGCTATTGACTCGATCGTCATTGAAAGTGCCCGTGTAGCAGCGCTCGATCGCCTTTGAGTCGATAGACTATCGGTTCGAGGGCCCTCTAAATGCCCGTGTGACAGGGGTATAAGACTCTCCCGGCGAAGGAGCGCAGCTCTTTTATACATATGCCCTGACGTCAACCATAGCACAGCGCCCCTAGCGGGAGGAGCGGGCCCCATCTGGCGCGCGCGCCCGCGCTAGTTGGGGCCCAGCTTTTTCTCCGTGACGTCATGCGCCGGCGCAGCGCCCCTAGCGGTAGGAGCGGGAGTCAGGTGGTGGTTGCGGCCGCGCGCGACCACGCGAGTTGGGGCCCAGCTTTTCCTCCGGCTGTCGTGACGTCACGTCACGTGGTTTTTTTGCCTGCCCGGCCGCGCCCAATGGCTGAACTGAGTGATTGCAATATGCAACGCATAAAAGGCTTGTGTTGAATGCGCGTGCTGCTTTTAGGCATTAACACGCCAACAGCAAAGATTGTTGTGCAGTTTTTGGATGCACACTAGCCGCTCTTGGCGGCATTGCAGTAATTCACTATGGCACAACCAAAACCCGCAGTGGGGCGGTGCTGTTATGAATAACCAGGAACCTTTTTGACTTTATGCACTCCCAGAATTTCGTTAATATCAGCGACGGTTAACCTACGTTTCTGTGTGGCACGTCGTACAGCAGCTGCTTGGTTCTGGCGTTTGTTTCAGCAAGTCTCCAGTCTTACGTCAGCTTGTGCAGTGAAGTGGAAACACATGGGAGTGACCACATTACAACGTATGCATGCGTCAAGTAGTACGCACCTACTTCTTCGTCTTGCGTGCGATATACAGACTGGCCTGCCTTTAGAACATCCGTGGAGACTTCCTGTGCGGACCTCACAACACCGTCCAAAAGAGAAGGATAGATTACGTCCTCTCTCGATGAGACCAGGCGGTATATATGTGTGCCTACGCCAGGATCTACTTTTGACGTGGAATTCGAAAGACTACGCGCAGTCCGTCGGCTCGCCGAAAGGAAATACTGAAGAACTAAATCCACGTATGATCTCGCCCTTTGTCGCCGAGCTCAACGACAAATAAAGCGCCACCTCGCGAGATTAGGAAGACTACACTGGAGGCTGTTCTGTTCATCGCTGGACCCTCGCAAACCGCTGTCGCGTATTTGGCATGTAGCCAGGAGCTTGAGTTCACCCCCACAAGAACGGTATCCTTTCCGAGCGGTGTCCATTTTCCAAAGCCGTAATAACGTAGAGGTAACAGAAGAATTCTGCAGAATGGTTGTGGGCACAACTCCTGTAGCATCAAACAGTTTGGAGGCTTTTGTGCCAACTTCACCAGACGACCACTAAAACATGCTATTCGCGATGCCTGAACTAGAAGCTGCTCTTTCCTCGTGCAGGTGTACATCTAAACCTGGTCCTGACGAGATTTCGTACGCGTCTCTCTCTCACCTTGGCATGGAAGGCCGAACTGCGCTGCTCAGTACTACAATGATACATGGGCTTCGGAATCGTTCCAGAACACTGGAAGATCAGCTGCCTGGTTGCTCTTTTGAAGCCTGGAAAGCCTCCTTATGAGCTTACCTCATAAAGGCCAGTTGCACTAGCAAGCTGCGTCGCTAAGGTTATGAAGCGAACGGTGCTGGCACCGCTCGAATGATTTTTAGAGCAGAGTGCTCTCTATCCGGACATAATCACTGGATTCCGGCGGGGACGTTCTATTGCATTCGTGATCCATCGATTACGTTTAAACGTCGCTTTCACGCGCTAATACTTGCACTTATTAGGACAAGCGGACTCCCCGGACTGTGCTACATGTGGCGTGCGAGAGACCATAGAACATGTTTTAGTGGTGTGTCGAGCATATACAGGTGAAAGACTTATGCTTGCATCTGTTTTGAGGTCTATGGACACAAGGCCCCTCTCGGAGGATTTTATCCTCGGCGCTTGGCCAGTTAGTTTGAAAACTGTACAGGCAACGCGAGCGCTCTCACGCTTTTTAAGCGACACGGATCTTGCCTTGCGTTTGTGAAGTTAGAAAGTGTGCATTTTTTATGTATTTTTCATCTGCCTCAACCCATCATCATCACTCCCCATCGTGACCCTCTTTTTTTTCTCCTCTTCCCGTTCCCTAGTGCAGAGTAGCAGGTCACATATCTTTCATGCCAACCTCTCTGCCTTTCAAATCAATAAGCCCGCTGTCTCTTGACACCTGTCTCTTTCTCTGCGTCCTGTCCAAACACTATGAAACTCTCGGTAGCGCGTGCAGAGCCAAACCCCACTACACAACAATGGTCTGCCAGCAATACGATTGTGTCTTACTTTCACACTTTGAGCCAGCTGTGCTATCTCCCAGCTCACCCCTAAGCTGACACACCATGCAGAAGCGAGTGTCTCTTGCCTTTTATCGTAGCCTGGCACTGCAAAAAATGGCAAGGTGGCTATCGATGCCGTTTTTCCGCCTGTAGATCGTCCCACACATTTCACTGGGTCGCGTGTTTGAGCGTTTCTGCCATCAGAGTTCTTTGCTGCTACAATTAATCTCCTTCTCAAGCGAAATATATTGCCCGAGGGCATCAATGATGGGTGAAGATGTGATGAAAGATGTAGCAGTGATCAAAAGAGTGGAAAGAGGCTAGCTGTTTTGATGAAGTCCAGTAGAGAACAATGGTACGGTTCCTGCTTCTAGGCAATGTATGAAGCAGGGTTGCTTGGTGAAAGACCCGCTACCTTCAGGTGCCGGATCCTTGTAGGCTTGAGAGCTGGCCAGTCCCACAGTAAGTGATGAATGTCAGCTTAAATATCCACGTGTTTACATAACGGACACCCAGGCCGAGGAAACAAATCTCGGTACTGAGGCCACTTTCGAGTGACGGCAGATGTGAAGGTAACCCTGACCCGGATCCTACTAAGTGCAACTTCCTCTGAACGGGTAAGACCACGAGGGAGGGTTACCACCCACAGAGGGTTGAGGGCACGTGTGCGGAGCCGGATGAGTTCTTTTCTAGATGAAAGGCGGGTAAAGTTGTCCATATGAAGGAGCCGAGGCAATGATGAGTCTGGGTTCACAAGGCGGGTGGATAAATCTGTCTGGCTTTGAGAATTCAGCAGATCCCGTGGGACCCACTCAATAAGTACTGGCTGCGGGATGCGTGCCGCGAGCCGGTGGATGTCCTCACATATCGTTGGACATCGGCTAACACGTCGTACCAACCGGACAACTTGAAGGGCGTCAGTTCGGATGACAACGCGGGGCGCAGGGAGCAAAGTTATGGCGGCCACGGAGCAGAGTGCTTCTTGAACAGCAACGAGCTCAGCACAAAAGGACGGAGGGGGTTCCGTAAGCTGAAATTTAGAGGTTTGATTCAGGGCAGGTCTGTACGGGCAGTAGGCTGCTGTTGGTGCTTCGCAGGCTTGTATGCTGGCGCCTACGTAGACAACAACGAATCCTTCATGCAGGCAAGCATCTTGTTCCTCAAATTTCTGGCGAAGCAACGATGCCGAATTAGCAGATGCTGGTCGGCGATTATCTGTTGGCTTATTGTGGCTGAGCTGTACAAACTTCAATCAGGGAAGAACTGGCGTTGGCGGCAGAAGAATGGAGTGTGACGTTGCATAAGTCCTCAGCGCATGCATGGAGTGCGATAGACTGGCCTTAAGGCTGCGAGCATCGTGGCGCTGCTGCACCAGCTCATCAAAGGTATTGAGCTGCGCATTCTCTTGTAAAGCTATGACCGATGTGATACGTGGAAGACATGTAATGGTCCTCATAGCCCCTCGGTTCACGGCTTTAAAGCGATCCCATTCGGCACTTGTAATATGTTGAAATTGGGCTTGATGACCAATATGTGGCTGCAGAACTGCCCTCACCAATTGCCGTGCTACGAGCGAGCTTACGCCACCCGTTTCAGGAGGAATTCTTCTAATCAAACCCAAAGTTTGAATAGCTTGTCTTTCTGCTTGAGAAAGCCATGCAGTCGCTGATCCTGATTGGTGAATCATTAAGCCAAAGATTTTTACACTCGGACTTTGCTGTAGTGGGGTTCCTGATAGACAAAGACGGATTGGACTTTCACCAAGGCGGAAATTTGGACTTTCAGCAAGTTGACGGCGTCCCCAGCGGTTGGCGACCGACGTGCATCTTGTTTTATGCACGGATATCTGATGTCCGATGGATGATGCGTAATTAAAAAAAAAACATCCAAGGCAGATTGCAGGGCAGCATCCTGAGTACGGAGATCTTGGTGAGTACTCCACAACGTGATGTGATCAGCGTACTGAAGAAATTTTATGTCACGGATGTCTTGTAAGCGCCAAGCCAGCGGGATGAAAGCAATATTAAATAACGTCGGCGACAATACTGATCCCTGGCGCACGCCGCAGAGGAAAAAATGATGCGACCGCTTGGCAACTGAGGCGTATTGCAAAATTTCTGCCTTCCAAATATGATTTGACAGAACTACAAACTCTGAAAGAGAGATGAAGCATGTCAATAGAGTTCAAAATGGCTGCATGACTGATGTAATATGCCTTTCCAACGTCCATTGCCAAAACGGTACGCACATTGTGGCTGCGGGTAGATGAGAAAACTGCAGATGCCAAGACAGCCAACCCATCCTCTGTACCAATATATGGACGAAAGCCGATTTATGCGAAGTGATCAGAACCGTGCTATGCTAGCCACCATGACAATCGTGTGGCTAGCATTTTCTCCGCCAGCTTGCACAGCGTAGGAGTTAAGAAGATAGGTCGTAAGTTTGCAAGGTCCGTCGGGGGCTTTCCTAATTTCGGTATACGAATCACGACAGCGGATTTCCAGCTCTCGGGCACGACACCATCCAGCCATACTTTGTTTCTGGTGTCTAGTAGTTGGGTGGGTGCATCGGTACTGATGTTCTTGTACACCTCGTACTGAATATTGTCCGGGCCGGGCGCTGTTTCCGCTTCGCATCATGTATTGCAGCCAGCAACTCTGGAATAGAGAACGAACACGCAATTCCATCTGCGTCGACATCAGATGGCATTATATATAGAAGTGCTAGGATGCCTGACATATTTACACTAGCCGCTCAAGAAGGCAAAGCATCATATATTGGGAAAATCTCTCGCGCTGCTTCTTTCGCGAATTCATCTGGCGACAAGTTAACCGCAAAGCATGCGGTTGCTGCTGCGTCAGTCGAACGGCGACCGCGTTCCATTGCACACAATGTTCGCCAGAGAGAGGCATTCGAGGATTCTGCAGAAAGTTGTTCGCACCACGCATGCCACTGCCGTCGAGAGAGGTCACGTTCATATTTGCGTGTCTTAGCTGTAAGAGAGTGCAATCGCGTACGTGCCTGCGAAGAAGAAGGGTCTCGCGTAGCAGCCAGCTCGGTTTGACGGCGTGCCGCCCACAAGTTAAGAAGGCCGAGGTCTGGTGCTGGTCGACAAACATCAGTCCAGGTGGTAGTTGTAGCACTGTTTAGCGCTGTTTGTATGCGCTCAAGAAGGATTGGCAAAGAATCTGAAGATAGATTGTACAGACAGGAGCGATAACTGTCCCAGTTGATCACGGAACATTTGTAGCGTAAAGGTTGGAAATGTGATGTGTGAGGACCGATGATGATAGGGTGATGATCATTTCCCCTGCAGTCGGGCTCCATGTGCCAGGAGAGAGTACCCGGACCCGAAAACCACGTCAAGTCTGGAGCATAGGAAGCACTGCGAATTTGACCCACTGGCCGTGTTGCTGTCCCAGGATGGTTGAGCAGCATAAATTGGGCATCCGTGAAGGCGTCCCACTCACGCCTGCCAGGAGGGCTTGAAGTGGGGTAACCCTAATCCTGGTGAGGGGCTTTAAATTCGTCACCGACTAAAATCGGACACCCGGATTACTCCGAAGGACACTTATGAACAAGCCAAGATTAAGACGGGAGGAAGCATCGCCGGCAGGTATAACGTAAAATGAAACGACCACAACGGTTCCCTTCTTAAATTTCGCAGCCACTCCCACTACCCCTTGATACGACGTGCACCAGTTTTCGAGAGCAAGGCGTACATGGGGAAAACGTGAGTCCACATACACCCCTTCCCAACCCGGGGGAGCAGCAGACGGTACACGACGGTCTATCATTGAAGGAAACATGTAGGCACTGAAGCCTGTAACCGATGGCAAGGCGTTTGTTTCCTGTAGAATCATGGCCCATACCTGGAGCTTGTGAATTCGTAGTCGGGTCTTGAGCTCTCCCACTTTCATGGAAATGCCTCTGTAGTTCTACTGCAGCACACCAGCACGACTGGAACTTGCCATTTCCAGTTACTAGCCCAACCGCTGCGCTTTCACGGACGTCAGGATGGACACCTTGGTGACTATAAACCGCAGCGAAGGAGTCACAGAGGTGTCCAGTGGCTTGCGGTAATTTGGAAGAGGAGGCAGGAACCGACACTGGTGGGCGGCAGGAAGGCTATGTTGCTGCGCCATTGATAGATGCAGCGGATGATTTTGCTGCCTGTCTACGTCGTGCGAGCAGTTCACGGTCTTACCGGAGCTTGGTGACCACCGCTAAAAGACGTGTGATTTGTTCGTCGACTGCGGCCATATCGTCCTGCGGTAGTTCAGGCATACTGCACTGTTTTGTTGGCTGTTTTCGGAGGCCCTCTTTTCGCACAGTATCGTTAAAAGGCTGCTGAGCTGTAGGATCATGCGAGGTGTGCTCAGGAAGCTCCGGCCACTCATCGTCATTCCACTGGAGAGCGGCGAACCGATTAGATGTGTGGAATGAAGTTATACTTTCATGTATTCGTCAATGCTTATTCATTCGACGACGAGCGTTTTGTGTTGCCTTTTGTTTTAACGACCAGCTTGTAGATGTTATCTAGTGGTCGTCGGATTTACAAAGACCGCGTCAATAAGTCACTTTCCCTTTCGATGTACCTTCACCGGCAGGAGTGAAAGGGCAGGTTTGCGCATTTGCCCAGTAGGGAAGTAGTTATAGTAATATACCGCACTTGGTTTATATGGCCAAGGCCGTAGTGTCGGAGGGCTTTGGAAGGTGACTATGCAAGAGCACCCCTTTCCCATGCGTGGGGCCTGGAAGACACGGTGCGTGGGACAGTACAGCTCACGCTGGAGTGCAGTTTGATCCTCACTGATATCGACGTTGTAGACGACGCAGCGCTGCAAGTCGGAGCCTTCAAATAAACACACTTGCACTGGCACTGAGATTTCACTTGTTAGTGAAATACTCGTGAGTGTTTGCAGCCGTGCTACGGCAGTCAGAGAAGCCACACTGCAATGTTGTTGGACGTTGTCCTGGCTGTGAAGCCCTGAAAATGTTTTGTTCCGAGGCACGCGTCCAAGTTAGCTAGTAGAATCTTGTTTGCTATATCCGTGAGGCTTTTGTTGGCCAGAGATTTAATGGTCACTTTGTAAGAAGACGATCTGGGTGTAGGCTCAACCGAGTTTTTGATCGTATGACAAGTGCGCTTGCCTTGGGAGCCATCACTTGCCGAAGATAGAATCGGTTGGCTGTCGTTTGAGGGATGCTTGTGAGTTGCCCGAGGGCACTTTTGCACGGGTAGAGGTGCCGATAAACACATTGGAATACCCGGTTCATCATGCCGTGTGGTTAGAGGCCCACCCGGAAGTGTAGAATTGATGACCAATGGCCCTGGGGGCAGATCACTTAGGAGCAGTTCGGCATTTCGGGAAGGGAGGAAGGCTGCATCTGCCGATGAACCGGGAGCACAAAGCTGGACCTGGCGCCGCGGATCAGGTGTCGACTGCGTGGCAGGTACTGCCACGAGGGACGCCGGCAGAGTTACCTCCGCCAGCGTGAAAGCGGAGGCACTAAGCCTAGCGTCAGTGCCCAGCTCAGCTGCAATCATGCATGGTTCTCAGGAGGCCTCAGACAGTGAAAGGACCTCTGGAACTTCTTCAGAAGGCGAGGATGCACTTTTCTTGAATTAGTGGATGCTCCGTTTCTAGCAGGACGACTTAGTTTCGTGCTGAGCGCACTTTTCATAAAACACGACCCGGTAGCTTCGCTCGTCGTTGCCTCTCTGTGGGCTTACCACCACTTTCTTCCTTCAAGGACCATTTCCTGGCATTTTTAGAGGGTTTATCTTTTTTCTTATCCGCATGAGTCGCACGATGAGAATCAACTCTCAGAGACGCAATGTGGCTCCTTTCTTTCTGTTTTGGAACAACGCTATCTTTACTGCAGCGATAGCTAGCACTGCTAACCCAAGATAATAACCTTCCATTTTTTTTCTGCTCCAGCCATGGCGCGCTCTTCTCTTTGCTGCGAGCCTCCCGCGTGCACCTCGGGATCAACAACCAACTCTTTAGGTTTCCCGTACACTCTAGCGGTACACTTCTCTGCGGGTAGAAGAATAGAATGGTTCGCATCACGGCTGCGCACTAACTCCACGCAATCGACAGGCAAACGTTTCACTGTGCCTGGGTTAAGCGACTCATACCTCTGAGGATTATACTTTTGCCTTTGCGCATGTTCCTGCCTGCCTTTGAGCTTGTCTGACTCATCTTTGTAATACAACCTGCGGCGGCACTGTTCTTCTTCGTACTGTGCACACTTTTCAAGGCTACCCGCAATTTCAGCTTCGGGACCTGTAGATTATGTACCTTTTCTTTTTCACGCCCGTGCCACTTGAACGAGTGAACAAACTTCTTCGTAGTGTTGCGCTTATCCAAATCGGCCATGGTCTGGCGTGCATTTTCCTCATGCTGTCTAGTCGGGTGTTTTTCTTTTCCGGCTTTACCTCTTTAGCGGTCGCACGTTTGCGTTTATTCCTGCTTCATGTCAAAGCGCTGTCTAGTCTTCGTAGCGGTCTCGCTAGCCTTTTCGAAACCTCTCTCTAGTGTTTTCGCGCTTTGTTTCCATCTGTGCCGAGTCCGTGTCGGTGTCGCAATCGCAGCGTTGATATCTTCACGCTCCATGACACTCTGATGCTTGCGGGTTTTTTTAGGATAGAGGCCGCATCGCACCTAACTGCATCCCTCACTTTACCATGGAAACAGATCCGGCCGCTTAGGCACTTTGTCGTAACTCTGAAGTGAAAGAAAAGAGCTGTCTTTACTGTTCCGTATTCATCCCTATACTCATCAGACAGACGCAGTAGGACATCAACAGCCTCAGGCGGCAAAAGGGATATTATAATATGTGGTTTCAAATGTTTTTCTCCAATTTTGACTTCTCATAGATACTTTCCTAATAGTCAAGAAATTTTGAAATGCTTTCACCTCTCTTGAATACTCGCTGTTGAGTCTGCATCACCGTCCAGTTTCCTTAGTTTCCTTTGCCAATGCTCCGATAGAATTTTGCCATTATGCGCATGTGCCCTGCCTGATGCCCCATTTTCCACAGTTTAAGACTACCTTGTTGTGGTGCATGTTCAGGGAAGTCTGGTTTCTCGCTCTCTGCCTTTTCCAAAGGTCCGCCTGCTCCATTCTGGACTGCGCCTCGTAAAATCCCATGTTCGACCACCAATTGCTTTAGTTTCATTTCTGCTTTCCAAGCATGGCACTTCTAGACTTCTTTCTCTTTTTCCCACTCCCGATAAGTTTCTTCCTCATACTGACCTGCTTTTTCCCCCTGCTCGGCTTTTTTTACGTGCTTTTTCCTCATGGTCGGCTCCGTACCACCTCCTGTACCACGTTCCACGTATCTACAAGCTGATCATTGTTCTTTACGTATTTAGGAACGGTCTTGCATCCTTCAGTTTCTGTTATTTTGCTTTGCACTTCTACCGACAGCTCCTCGCATGTCAAGAGGAAGTCCGACCTCGACAATTTCATTAGGTCCATGACCCTGCTTTCTGCAATTTGTCTCTGCTGTCTCAAACAATGTCGTAAGAATAACCCCTCTCAAATGACAGACTTCAATCCCAAAGGTTCAAGATTATTGGCTCTAAATCTGAGGTCTGGCGAATTCTATAGCAAAAGCCGAAACGCTTAGCCGTAGAGAAAGCACGATGCCGCACGGACCATCCCAACTACTGCCGACGAGTGTTAGTAATGGGGCTTCAACCGCACCGCAGGCCTACAAGTGTTGGGGGTTAAGGCTTAAATACAACCGCCGGAAAAGGGGGCTCTGGTGAAGAACATTACCCGCCGCGTCAGCGAGGAAGACCGCCATCGCTGTGTAATGGAGTGCGTCGACGCATTGACAAAAACTGTAGGTAGGCCACGGAACTCTAAGGTCCTACGACCTTTGGTTACGTTCCTCAATGAGAATGAATTGCGCCTTATGGTGTCGGATAAGAAAGGATTTTTCGTTGTGCTCCCCGAGACATCATACTCGCAGGAAGCAAAAGCGGCAATAGATAAGAACTTCAAACAGGTTAAGATGAAGTGTGAACGAGTAAGGGACCGTGCAGTCGAAATGATAACGGAGTGTAACCTCATCTCGCTTGCTTCTAGTGTAAAGAAAGCTCCAGCTCCTAGTCTTGATTTGTTTTTGCCGCAAAAACTCACAAACCGAATATCCGCTTTCGCACAATTGTGTTCGAGCACCACACTTCGCAACACGCAGTATCCGGCTATCTACAAAAGAACCTCAACGCCTTAGAAGTAGTCGACCCCTATGCTGTTCCTGACTCAGAGGCGATCGTCCGGTACCTCCAAGATAGTAACCCAGGAACCTGTTTCGGATTTAGCATTGATGTTGAAGATTTGTATTATTCCCTACCTCATGGCAAGCTCTTGTCCACCGTGAAGGAATGCATCACACTCAAGAACGATGAAGTGGCATTTACTGGTCGCAGCGGTATCACAGTAGAAGCCTTTTTAGAACTGCTTTCTTTTTGCGTGTGTTCAACTTTAATGGAATGGCGCGGGACAATTTTCTTGCAAAAACAGGGTGTGTGTATTGGTTCTCGTGTAGCCCCGATACTCAGTAGCATTTTTCTTGCAAAAGTAGACGTAGCGATCAAGGAAAATCTTGACGGTCTTGCTTTTAAGATCTGGAGATATGTAGATGACTTTCTCATACTAATGAAAAAGGGAGGGCACGCTAGGCGCGCGGTTGATGTGTTGAAAGTGTTTAAAGAGAACGCAATGGGTCTAAATTTCACGTTCGAAATGCCGGAAAAAGATGAACTTCAGTTCCTAGATCTAAGGCTGATGTTCAAGGAGGGCCACACTTCTTGGGTTAATAAACCGCGCTCCAAAAAGCCGATAGTGAACTTTTGCTCAGGGCACACAAAACTGGTTAAAAACGGCATAGCCCTCTCCTGCCTAAGATCTGCTCTAGAAAAATCTTGTGTGCACTCTGTCGCAGAAGGTGTTTCCTTGCAAGTACAACGACTGACCGCGGCAGGTTTCCCCCTCTCTGTGATATCACGAACATGCGAAAAACTAATTGGCAATTTCAGAGGTCTCCGGACCACGAACAGAGGTGAAAGAACGGGAGCCAAAAAGAAAGCAGTGGCCGTTCCCTACGTGCATAGATTGGCGCACAATCTGAGGAATGTTGCTCGTCGTTTTAATGTCGACGTAATCTGTACAGCACACCAAAAAGCTTCAACGCCTGTGTCCGATGACTGGGACTGATGTCCAAGAATGGAAGAAAAAGATGCACCCCTTTATGTGTTCGGTGCGGCACAAATCAAGATTTGTGGATTGTGCGCGTTCGGTTGTCTACCAGATTCCTTTCACTTGCCAAAAGGTGTATATCGGACAAACCGGGCGCTGCTTAAATATCTGACTAAAAGACCACGAAAACGCATCGTCAGATGTTTCTAAACATTGCGCTCAGTGCGAAGATAAAGACAACTAGTTGTAAGGCAATATTACAGAAAACCGAGGTACTGTATCGGCACCGCGACCAACGTACTAGAGAGATCATGGAAGCGTTTTTTATAAAGAAGAAGATTAACACGTGCATCATTCAACCCTCTATCACACTATTTGATGCGGAGATACGGTTCTTGTGCAACACCTGATTTGCCATGGGTCATAGAAGAAACAAAAGGCGCCCTGCGCTATCTGGTGTGTTTTTTTGAGATTGTTCCAAGTGTTGATTGGCTCATGTGATTGCTGACTTTGCCGTTTTTTCGGACGCTTTTATATATGTGTTTTCCTCTTGAATAAAATTTTAGTTGCGAGACAGCGCTTGTGTTGTGCACCTCTTCTTCGTCCGTCGTCTATGTTCGCGCTGTATTTTTCCCTTAAAAAGCTGCCACCATGGTTGGGGATGGGGCTTCAATCCCACCGCTGTCACCAGGGTTGGAAACAGAGGGTTCCTTGAGTTCTATGACTGATTCAGCACCGCAGGTCTTGGTTCCAAGGGACGGTGTCGGACTCCGTTAAGAAAGCAACTGCGGATCAGGTTTATTTTTACGTATTTACAGTCGAGATAGGAGTGTGTCAGTAGCAAACCAGCACCCTGCTAATTACTTTTCGTATTCCTCAGATTCCTGACGGGAATAAGTTTCAGAGAATGATGTCCAAACAAGGGAGCGGAGAGCGGATGCAGACATGGCAGGCGACGGTTTTGATGCTTTTGCAGCTCGGTCGACGTAAAGAGGAAAATACATTCCTCGATCTTTGTCGTGACGATGTCACCACGGCTGCGAGGTGGTCGACGCCGTGGGAATGGAATGTTCTGCCGACTGCCAAAAGGTGGATGTACAAACTGGCACTTGCCCGCCTGCTGCCCGAGACGCTGGTACACTGTCGAAGTCGCAGCTGTCGTTTTATTTAACCCCAGCGTGACCGATGAATGGCATCACTTTGTCCAGCCAGCCAAGGCAAACAAGGCCACCTGGCCCCGCCATTGTCACCGCTGCTCCGGCCGTTGCTTCCGCGAACAACAGATCGCGCAGCCGCGTGTCTTCTAGCTGATTCATTCGTCTTCAGGTTGGACTTCTACGAATTCCTCGCAGGTTCGAGTTCTCCGAACTTAGCCGCATTCATCATTTTGAGAAAAGCAGTGCTGGCGGACGACGGAAAAGGACATTTGTGTGCACTTCTTTTCCTTGTACGTCGCATGCCAGCGCTGCCTTTCTAGGAATGATAAATAAGCATTTATTTTGAGAGAGTATCGGCGAAATTTATTTTTTGAAACCTTGTATATATTTTGTGAACAGCAAAGAAAAACAAACTAAATGTGGCTTCACCCATGGCTACGGACTGCTGATCGTTTGAAACCAATATACTTGCATACATGCTCTGAAGAGGGAGAACTTCTTGTAACACAAAGCAATGTACCTACCAACTATTTTTAAAATGAGAAAAAGAAAATAGGGTAGGGCGGGGTAATATGAGACATGGGGCAAAATGAGACATGTCTCGTCAAGCGGTATCTAGAGTAAAATCTTTTATAGTAGGCAGGTTTCTTAAACCATCATTAAGTGCCGCTAAATGTCCGCTAAATGTAGGTTAAAAATAGCGGGAATCTTGCGTTGCCCACTTCCTGAAAAAATTCTGGAGCGACTTTCGTAGAATGGCTGTCCTGCCAAAAAGGTGCGAAATTCTGACGTCCCGTTTCTTTGGACTTGTGCAGCAACATAGCCGCGAACTACTGCGGCAAGGTACGTATTTGTGTTGTTATTGCGTCTCCTTGGCTAGCTGTGGGAACAATTAGAGTTCCCTACGTGATAATCTTCATAACTATAAAATTCATTGAGTAGGAGCTCATGGAAGGGACAAAACGCGACAGTCCGTCACTCGGAGCAAGTAATTGCAGACTGCTCGCGCAAAGTTCATTCTTTAGCTCGGTTTTTGTTGTCTCGTTTCCTAGAATGGCCCGCATGCACAAACGACAGACGACGATGGCTGCATGGAGTGAGCCCAATATGAAGAAGGCTCTAGAAATCGTGCGCCAGCGAAAACATTATTCGCGCTGCACCGAAAGCCTTCTCTGTGACTAAGGATGCCCTTCAACGGCGAGCAAAACGACTGGAGACGCATGGTTCATATGTGCTTTGCAAGAAGCAGCTTAGATCCAACACACAAACTACAGCCACTTGACGTAAGCTTTTTCAAAGCCTTCAAAGCTGCCTACAACAACGCATGACGGGAGTGGCTGCTGAGCAACATTGGGAGTCGCATCACGATGGAGATTGTAGGAGAGCTGGTAAGCAAAGCCTTTGAACTTTCCGGAAACATCAGTAAGAGAACCAATAAATTGCGGAAGTGGGGTGTTTGACCATTTTCTCCAGCGAAGCTGGAGGATCCTGTGTTCGATGAAGAGCCATCGGCAATCACAGCGGAACATCAGACTTGCGGTCAACGCCAATAATCCCGCGCTTACTGCTCCCCGCCTATTTCTAACCAAAGGCAATGAAGAGCCCGCTGATAGTGACACGACCTTTCAAGTTCTTTCTCCGGTGCCTGCTATAGAAAAAGCGAAAAGAGGGAAGTCAAAGAAAAGCACAGTTTTGACCTCATCGCCTTACAAGGCGAAGCAATTTTTAGAAATCTCCCAAGGAGTCAGGTATGGCCAAAAGAAAATGAAGCGGGAAATCGAACGAAAGGGCTTTTGGTCGCAGCTAGTGTTCAATCGCAGGACATCGCACTGAAAGAAAAACGTCCTGCGAAGCGATTTACAAGCTACAAATGTGACTGGGAGTGCCTCGTGTGCAAAAAATTAGGGAGCAACCCAGCGCGTCGTTCTCTGTGGATCCAATGCACAATGTGTCACGAGTGGGCTCACGAAGAGTGCGCAGGGCCCCATGGATTATTCTTCATGTGTTCCGAGCGCAAGAAATGATTGTGTTTGCTTTTGGCAAAATGTCTCGTTTTGCCCCATTTTATTTCTCGTTTTGCCCCGTGGGTCGGGACAAAATGAGGCAAATGGGACTTTTTTATAATTGATGAATATTCACAGTTGTAATGTTGCAAGCTTTCTTAGTTTTGCTGACCACTAAGCTAAGATGCCAAGGAAGGCTCCTGTACAACGTTTTCGGGTTTCGCAATAAAAGAGTGAAAACAGTATGAGTTTGCAAAAACTAAACATTTCAGTCGAGCCCGCAGGTATTTTAAATACTTAGCTGTCGCTACCACACAAAATTTCCCCTTGAAAATTGTAAAACTATAGGAACGTCGCACAGTATATCGAACCCCAGTTGTACCCTTCGTTCGGATGTGAAACGGCACGCGGCGCCCCGGCAAGTGGTGCTGGTCCTGACGCCCTCCCATCAATTTTCAAGCGCGGAGGCGGGATGGCTGCGCCACGTACGGCTGCACGGCCTTGACGGCTAGCTGGCAGTTCTAACACTGTTAAACGCAACGAGGTGAACGGGAGGTGCTTGGTACTGGTCTTTGATCTTTTTTACTAATTGACTGCAGCCAACCTAACTGAAACCTAGTGCCAGCCCTCGAGTAGCGTGCTTTGCTGCCGAAGGCTTGGCGGATCTCTGCCTTAATTTAAATGAGAGATTAGTCAGTTTACGGCGTATGAATTACAGTATTGCACCTGTCATAGGAGGCAGTGGCTAGCTGTAAAGCTGCGGTCTCTGCGGTTTCGATATGAATCGGCATAGGCCTAGCCTTGCGGCTACCTTGCTGCTACCTTGCGCTTATTTATTAACTTTGATAGCGCAAGGTAGCCGACATAAGGAAGTTTAATATAGAGAGAATCGAGCATGCTATAAAGAACGGAGGTAGCCTAAAAACAGTGAAGAGGAAACTAGGCATAGGTAAAAACCAGATGTATGCATTAAGAGACAAGCAGGGCAATGTCATTAGCAATAGGGATAAGATAGTTAACGTAGCCGAAGAGTTCTACACAGAGCTGTACAGTAGCCATTGTAATCAGAGCGCCAATGAGAAAGACAGCAGTGCACAGCAATGCGTCATCCCGCCAGTAACGAAAGATGAAGTAAAGAAAGCCTTAGAAGCAATGAAAAGGGGAAAAGCAGCTGGGGAGGATCAGGTAACAGCAGATCTGTTGAAGGATGGAGGGGACATCGTGCTAGAAAAACTAGGCACCCTGTATACGCAATGCCTTATGACCTCGACTGTACCAGAAGCTTGGAAGAATGCAAACATTATCTTAATTCATAAGAAGGGAGACGCCAAGGACTTGAAAAATTACAGGCCGATCAGCTTACTATCCGTTGCCTACAAAGTATTTACTAAGGTAATCGCTAATAGAGTCAGGGCAACGTTAGACTTTAATCAACCAAATGATCAGGCAGGCTTTCGTAAAGGATATTTCACAATAGATCATATTCACACTATCAATCAGGTGATAGAGAAATGCGCAGAATATAACCAACCTCTATATATAGCTTTCATTGATTACGAGAAAGCATTCGACTCAGTGGAAACCTCAGCAGTCATACAGGCATTGCGTAATCAGGGGGTAGAAGAGCCTTATGTCAAAATACTGGAAGATATATATAGCAACTGCACAGCTACTATAGTCCTCCATAAAGTCAGCAATAAAATTCCAATAAGGAAGGGCGTCAGGCAAGGAGACACGATATCGCCAATGCTGTTCACCGCATGTTTGCAGGAGGTATTTCGAGGCCTGAATTGGGAACAGTTGGGAATAAGAATAAATGGAGAATACCTAAATAATCTGAGATTTGCTGATGACATTGCCTTGCTGAGTCACTCAGGAGGTGAACTGCAAATCATGATCAACGAGTTAAACAGGCAGAGCAGATCGATGGGTCTAAAAATTAACATGCAGAAAACCAAGGTAATGTTCAACAGTCTAGCAAGGGAACAACAGTTCACAATTGGCAGCGAGAGCCTAGAAATTGTGCCGGAATACGTCTACTTAGGGCAGGTAGTGACAGCTGATCCGGATCATGAGAGGGAGATAACTAGAAGGATAAGAATGGGGTGGAGCGCATATGGCAAATTCTCGCAGATCATGAGTGGCAGTTTACCAATTTCCCTCAAGAGGAAAGTGTACAACAGCATAATCTTACCGGTACTCACCTACGGGGCAGAAACGTGGAGGCTAACGAAAAGAGTTCAGCTTAAGTTAAGGACAACGCAGCGAGCCATGGAAAGAAAAATGATAGGTGTAACGTTAAGAGATCGGAAGCGGGCAGAGTGGGTGAGGGAACAAACACGGGTTAATGACATCCTAGTCGAAATCAAGAGAAAGAAATGGGCTTGGGCAGGACATGTGATGCGAAGGCAAGATAACCGCTGGTCTTTAAGGGTAACGGAGTGGGTTCCAAGAGAAAGTAAGCGTAGCAGGGGGCGGCAGAAGGTTAGATGGGCGGATGAGATTAAGAAGTTTGCAGGCAAAGGGTGGATGCAGCTGGCAAAGGATAGGGTTAATTGGAGAGACATGGGAGAGGCCTTTGCCCTGCAGTGGGTGTAGTAAGGCTGATGATGTTGATGATGATGATGATGATGAGGCCTAGCAACTCGTACCGCAGTGGTGCGCTGCCAGCATGTCGGCGGGCGGCCAGCCCCACATGGAAGAGCCACGACACTGGCATGGGTGCCATGTATTCTTGTTTCTTGGTAAAGGGGAAGCTTATATACTGCAACTTTTATATATCGAACTATTTTGGCATCCACTTAGAGTTGGGTAAACTTATGTTTGATGGTATTGTACTCAAGAGAGGGAAATTCAGGAGACATAATGAACTGTAATATACTCGGATATTATACCAAAAAGAATATATCAAGGTGGACATTCAAAGCGCGTTACCTGTTACAAATGTACATCAGTAGCAATAATAAATGGCTATTAAAATGCAGGACTCGATCCCGTTAACAAGAAACACCATCGTATTTTGACTGGATGGCGCAATAAATAGTTTGGAGTTTCATGCGTGTTAGGGTTTCACACATTTCATGCTGTGCCAAACGTTGTGAGTCTAAATTTTCAGTTTTACGTTTCTGAAAAGCCAAATGACATCGATTTTCGGATATGTTGTCTTTTAATGTGGAAAAGTATAACCGACATTGGAGTTTAAAAAGCTTGTGCGTAATATTCGCTCTTTTTTAACTGCTCCTAAACGGGTAGTATTTTCTGCTTAGTGAAATTCTCTATATTATTTGCAACATCGTATCGGATTTCGATAGCTAACAGTGCCCCTTTAAGTTCCAGAGCTAGGTTGTTTTTTTCTTTATGCATCGGTACAATACCGCACAGCTATATCTGAGTCAATGTACAGATGAAAAACATTATTGCTATATATGCTGTGTTAAGCTTACAGGAACACTCTTCGAAATATATGGCTGCTTCAAAAAAGTGAGTGATCATAGGGCCATTGTAATCTCTCTGTTCAGTTCACAAGATGTGCTGAGGACAAGTTACGCCTAGAAATTTTATTGACTGCTCTCCAGTAAGACAAGGCGCATCAAATATTAGCGAAAGCTTAAACGTGGCATATTTATTTCCTGCTCTTAAAGGCACGAAATCCTGTTTCGGTGACACACAACTACAACTACTTGAATGCACCCAAGAAAACTTGTATCCTTAGTAATTTGCTTCGGCTTGTATTACCTGGAGTCTATCACGCAAACCGCCAATCAATACAGCCCGGTTGAAAATGTAAAACGAGCCTTCACCATTAGCTTGCGTGTTTTTGTAGTAGCACAAATATAGCTTCGCTGTTCGATATCTAATGGTAGTTTCAACAAGAATAAATGTACGTTAGCTAGATTTCTACCTATACCTTCGCTAAAAGAGCATTTCGTGACACTTGACTCCTGAGATGGACGATGACACGGTCATATCAAGATTAAAATATAAGAACCCCAGTCCACCGGACTGGCGTGATACGTCTTAACACACCTAACAATGCAGGGTAAACAACTTGCACTCACGATTTCAAGCAGCTGACCTGCAGACGTCTACGCAGTAGGGCGCCTTAACAAAAGCCGAAAATCAAGATACAATTTTCTCATATGGTAACACGATAAAGTCTGGTTGCCTTGGACGGACGACTGGATGCAATGTGAACGTGCGAGTGACACGTAACTACTTCTGTTACCCCATGTGGACCGTAAGAACTTTTTTTTCTGGAGAGACCAAGTGTTAGCAGAGGGCAAAGATAAGCGGGGATAAGGAGGAGCACCATTTGATTTTCCGCGTCATATTTCGGAACACTCTCCTTAGGGGAAATCATTAGGCCAGTTTCTAGAGGAATTTCTTTTCCTAGTAGCTGATAAAACCTTTGCCGATGATTCGTAGTTCAGCACCTTAAGACATAGACGAAGAATTTAAGTGAAGGTAATGGGAACTGATTTCAGGGTGAGCCAATCATAAGTCACATGAAAACAACTGGGCTATATCAAGAACCTTGATGTATACATGAGGTAAATGTAGATAGAACAAAGGGATCGACATCACAGAAAAATAAACTACAGAAACAAGCGAAAGATATAAGGAAACCACACATAAAATCAGGCACCAGCATAGAGCGAGCTGTTCGATTTTCTGCCTTCTAGATGGACCAATAATGCAAACCACGCAATCGCAAGTTATTTATATTTCGTGACTAAATTATTTATTGCCACATGAAGGCATCCTCAACTTAACAGGACAATTGCCCGAATGGGGTACTGGAAACTGCCGCGCAGAAAACAAAATACGAAAAATGAATAGTTTTCGGGGGCAGTTACTGTAAATTGACTGTTCATTTCTTCTTGCAGGAATGAAACTCTAATAATATTAAAAACATGTTAAGCTGCGAAAAACAATAACAAATTATTATAGAATGAAAGGAGAGTAAGAGTTTAGGGGTAGAGAGGTTTGTGTAGGGGTGCCCTAACGTAGGGGTGTAGCTGTAGTGATCGGCTTTGTACGGCTTAGTACATCATCTAATCATGAACATCTGCACATGCTTTCTAGCTGATTGGTAAAATACCTTTACATGGAATGCGTCCAAAAAAGGAACGTGTTGAATATAGCTTTTGTGATTACTAAACTTACTGAACAGCCTGATACTATCCCGCATCGACTGTGGGTCAGCTGCGTATGAGTGCACCACTGTTACCACTCTAAACATTTGGATCAAGTTGACCTTTTTAGGCACCACGCCGCGACAAGCCCTTTCCCCGCTACCTCTATCAAGCCTACATGCAAAATCGGAATATTGTTCGCTAAGAAAAAAGAGGCCGCACACACCTCTGGCTAATTTCGTTAAGTATTCGCACGAAATAAACATGCAAATAATACCTATGCGCGCCATAAATGCACTACAATGTTGATCACTGTCCTGCCATATATTACTCCGCATTTATTCATTAGAAATGATAACGTAGCTGATCAGCAAGCTGAGAAAATGAAAAAAAAACCACCCCACCACTGCGACTATTATAATTGTTTTTAGCGACCATGGTGCAATAAATGTGTTAAGTTTCTTTTTGAAGGAGAATGTGATGGAACTTGTAATGTATTAAGTAGTGTTCTCTGTTGTGCCCTGCTGTGCACTCGACCCAAGTTTGTGTGAAACCATAACCATGAGCGGACACTCAAGTACTTTGAGCGTCGAAGACCGTGTCATTTTTGTGGCTGTGAAAAATATCTCCACGGCATCTGTTATAGTTAGAAGATCACAAAGTGTATTGTTTGCATTTAAAACACTAAACCTCACCAAATTTCCGTCCTGAGCACATGAAGAAAATATATTCGCTAAATATGTACATGGCTTAATAATAGCTTATTGCTGGATTTATGGCCACTGCAATTCGACGGGTTCTGTTATCACGTTAAACGAATGCGTCATTCCCTCGCAGGAAAACAATGAAAATTGAAGGCATGGAATTTAAGGCCATCGATACACCGTTACGAGCACGCCTAAGGCCACGATGCTTGATCGAAGGGGCCAAGCAAACCGAAAATCAAGTGCACTTGATATAACACGAGGTAGGGACACATAGAATGAAAAATGGGCGCCGGCGCGAACAAGCAATATACTGCAAATTAAGAGCAGGCCCTGCTAGTATATCGCAAACACCTTACCATAAGGGCAGGAGAGAAGTGTTCGAAATATGCAGCGTACGTCACCGTTGTCTGCACGCTTCTGAAGTGCGGGCATTGAAAATATTACGAAACGACTTTTCTGCAAAATGCACGCTTGCCCCATGCGGTACACTCAAGTGAAATATTATTTGATCATTTAGCCCTGATGTTGACTTCTTCTTGCCAGTTTGTCTGAGGCTGAGTTTATATATATCTTAAAGACGCTTAATTTTTATTACCCTGCAACTTGCCGTTGTCGAAATCACTGCGCCCTGAAGGCTCAGGGTAAAAACAAGTTTGCACCTAACCCAGAGATCGGACACGAACACGAACCTCAGTAGACTTGCAAAGCTAATGCTGCGCAATAAGACGGGTGGTGTGCAACTTTTTTGATCGAATTTCCTCTTCTCCTTTAATGAAATTGCAGCTTTCTACCTTAAGAGCCGTGCACTGGTTCTTAGCTTTATTCGCATCCCTTTCATTATATTGTCCTTGCCGGCAAACACATTAACCTGGGCGTGATTGATCAATCTGCCCACAGGTATGTAAAATGAAATAACCATCATAACCTGCGTCTATTATAACCTCAGCATATTCTGGAACTGGACGGCCATCCCTCCGCAGATTTTGTGCACGCCACCATTAATTCAGACATCCGCACTTTTACCGGCCGACTGCCAACCCGGCACCTGTACAAATTTCCACCTGTGTTTGTGCCCCTCAGGTGTCATAAGAAAACTTGTGACATTATACATTCGTTTAATGTGAAGACGTAAGAAAGTTGCAATATCCACTCCTCACTGGTCTTCCAGTGGCGACGATGTGCATACGGTTCTCTCAGAATGTCTTTTTTCATGAGTACAAGAACATAACATTGCAGCAAGCCTCATACTTTCCACTGAAGCAGGCCAAGTAACTGTCTCGTGATATCCAGTGGCGCCGCTTAAAACCCCATCTACCTTACCAAGCTGTTGACCTGCTCCATCGTACCCTGGCAACAGGCACGATTAGTTGATAACTGAGCAATGCTTCGGTACCGACCACGGCTAGAAGGATGCTTTCCAAATTATGCCAATATGCTCGCTTTTACTCACGTCCAAAGTAAACTTTTTTCAATCATTGAATAAGCAGCATAGGCTCAAATGCACAGCGCCGCAGCGTTTGCATCTGCAAGTGACTTTCAGCTGAATCGATCTCCGCACCTAACTGTTTCCTGAGGTCAATTGTAGAGCAAAAATTTTCCAAATATACGCCCCGTGGGATGTATGAGGGTGCACCGCGAGAGCTGAAGTCATATTCCATTTGTAGAAATATTTACATGTGGAATTAGCATAATTCACTAAGTAAAACCTACCCCATCAATATTGTGCGACGAAGTATACCGGGCGTTTCAGCGAACAGTTTCAGAAATTTTCAAAAATAATCTTTTTGAGGCAAGAATATGGATTTTGTGGCATAGTATTACTAATGTTGGCGGACACCTGGAAACCGGTGAATCGTCTCAAGTAGTAAGCTGGATAACTAATTCTAATAAATAACATTTTAACTAGCAGAATTAGGCGCCCAGTTGCAAATAGGGATTTGTAGCCGGTCGTTATAATAGCCACGTCAGAGTTTAGAATTTCCAAAACGCTAATAATCTTGGCGCTGCTGCTCGACAAAATATGGCTTTTTCCACTAGCTGCGTGCGATTTAGGGGTTGCTTTGCCTATATACTTTCCAAAGCGCATGTGTGTTCTCATGATTTAGCCAAATTTCGCCGAGCCAATTTTTGCGGAGCAAACAGCAGAAGGGTAATGGCGTTTTCGAAATTATAAAAATAACGATCGGCTACAAATCTCTAAATGCAACTTGGCCTCTAACACTACTACTTAAAGAGTTGATTAGTACTAAGTCGCAAAAGCCGTATTGTCACCTCACTATTTCAGAACATCTTTGAAAGTGCTCGCTGGAACACCTGGTTTTTTCCCCAAAAAAGCCTATTTCAGAATATTTTTGAAATTGTTCGCTGAAACATCCGGTATATGTCACTGCCATACACAAACAGCAACCGCAGCCGCCGTGCCCGGTTCTTTGATATAACGCTTATTTTTCTAGGCGTACGGTAGGCCAAAGTTCATTGCTTTTAGCAAGAAGGCCTTATTACATGTACGTTAGGCCACTCCATCATATTTTTTTAGCCTGTGTCTCTTTAGACACTCTACTTTGAGCGGTCCTTGAGTGCTTGAGCGAAAATACACCACAAGTTGCGTAGAAGGTGCACACGTGATAAGCGCCACAGGGCATAGGAACAGACGTTTAAGAACTTTGCGAAACATGTTTTTTTAATAGAAAATCTCACTTCAAAAGCGAAGCTGGATAAAAGCCCTGACTTTCCGGCAACAAGGAAATAGATTATATTGGCATGGCAGGCACGGACACAGTACTGCAACAACAAGTGTTCCATCAGGCAGAGTGAGTGCGACACATCATCGCTTTCACTTTAATGCGCCCCTTAGAACTCAGCGTAGAATTGCTTCCCCTCCTCTCTTGACTGAGAGGGAGAGCTGGAGGGTAGGATGAAGTCGTCTTCTTCTGTTGGAAAATAAAGTTTTTCACTCACTCTCTCACTCGACCTGTTTTAAAGAAAAACGAAAGAATGGTGAGCACGGTGGGCTGCACACAGAGAATGGACGACACGATGAGCGAAAGCAGTGTGAGTGCAACTACAGAACGGGTAGGGAGGAAAAATTACAAGGAAGGGAGTGGGTTGCGAAGGTGTCGCACGCGAAAATTAGGCGAACGCAAAGCAGCAGTGGATATTAACGCGTGTAATTTGGCTTCGAACAGACAGCTTGCTTGACCTCGAAGCGGGGCTGGTGTCGCGTAGGCTGCATAAACCCTTCTGGAAGTATTTCGTAAAATACTTTCGTGACACGGCGCAACACTTCGCACATTATAAAGTAAAGTCAGGTCATGTTTTCAGGGAAACCTGGACGGCGTATGGTAGTCCATAAGCAAACTTTGGCTCCAGGATTGTAAGTGAAGTATCGATGCTAGAGGTTGAACCGCCGCGCATCCATGCCCTGCTGCCGCTCAACGTGAACGCAGGCAAGTGGCTTGCTTCCTCAGCGCGCTGAGCAAATTGCTCAGCATCTGGCGTGAGCGGATTATCATAAGTTGAGCAGGACTGCATGTCATCCAACATCGTCTCAACATACTGTCATATACCAGTTTATATGGCGTAAATGGAGTCTTGTTTTGGATGGTCATGTTGTCGGCTTATGTGACGTACGGCAGAATCTCGTCCCAGGTTTTGTTCTGCGTGTCTGCATGCTATCAGGAACAAACGAATTCACCCTCGTCCAAGTTTTGAAAGGTGCCGCACTGCCTACGTGCGCCACCCGAAGATGCATTGCTAGTGTCGAAGCCGGTGAATTTGGAGGCAGGGCTAGTTAATTTTGTCCCCTACAGTACATTGCGATAATGGCGGCGATGGTTCTGTTAAGTCTTTTGAGAGACCTTTGGTGTGTGGGTGCCAGAGGTGGGCATTTGACCTCAAAAATCGTGACCTCACTTCAACCTCAAAAAAGATTTGCTGACCTCACTCAACCTCATCAATTGAGGTTGAGGTCTCCTGAGACGCCCTCACCTCACTTTTCCTGAGGCCACTGGCGACCTCACTCAAGCTCAACTGAACCTCATATTTTTGAGGTTGACGTCGGCTGGTCGACCTCAAAAAAATAATTAAGAAATTTTGCAGTTGAAAACGACTTGGAGAATCCTGTGAGACAGTAAAGCCAAAATGGTAATGGTACAAATGTGATTACTAGTTATTAAAATAGCGGCACTAAGCGGTCTGTAATTATTTAACAAATTGTGTACAGACACTATTGATGTGCACGCAATAAGAGAAGCTTATAATATAAGATGAAACCTCGGAGAGTTTATGGCCGCGCACAGGGGTGTCCCTCATCCGGTTACCAGCCGTACGTCGCAGGATACTTTTTTCAAGCTTGTTTCACTAATTGTAAGTTTATCAGTCTCAATATCCGGCAACTTCTTCGTGCATACTTGTTCGTATTGGAAGGCTCTCGCTCATTCACGCGCGAACTGGCAATTGACAAACCCTTCTACACCATCTACCAGAAATTGGGATGGCGGGGGGGGGGGGGGGAGGTTTCACGATACTCTTCTTAGACTTAAGAATTGGGAATGTAAAGAGACTGGTCACCGATGTGCTTTCCAATTTGACGGCTACGCAGATGCATATCAGTATATTTCGATTTTTTAGCTCTATCCGGCATAGTCAGAGCGCGGAAGGCGTCATCTACTCAATTTCTTTGTCTTGTCGCAAGGTATATATCGGCCAAACAAGCTGATGCATCAATGAAAGGCTAAGGAACTACAAGAATAATTTATCAGGTAAATCACTCAGGAATCTTCCAGTGCAGTGCTGAAACTGTGACCCAAAAAGCCATGACACCCAATGTTCGAAAAAGTCACTGTGTTAAAAAAGCACCGGAACAAGGTGACACGTGAAATAGTGGAAGCCATTGAGATTTTGAGGCTCCAGGATGAATGTGTACGCGCACCCTCGGTTGCACTGTCCGAAAAAGAGTTAGCCTTTCTTTCTGGATCTATTTTATTTAATCTTGGTTTTGCAAAAGAGTTACATTCCTTGTTTTTTCCGCCAATCTCCCTTTTATAGCTTTTATTATCTTTTTCTTGCTTTTAGCCTTCCTATTTTTTGTTGAATTTCGTTTATTGATATTTTATCTTTCTCTCTAGGCTTTCTCTCTTACTGCACGTCACCTTATACCTTTAGCCGTGTTATTTGTTTGCTTCACCTTTCTTGCTCATCCCCGTTTTTATCCTTTTAGTTATCCAGCGCACTTCATCTTCTTTGTTTAGCTGTTTAGCTGCGTTAATTGTTGGATTCACCTGTGTTGCTAAATTTTTCTTTGCGTACACGATCAGCATTGTGTTTTCACTGCGTGTTTTTTTCTTGCAATAGCGCCTTTCTTTTTTTTCGCCACGTTTGATCTTTGTGTGTATGTTTTCGTTCAATGCTATCGAACTCTTTCTTGAAAATTTCTTTAGTCAAAGCGCACCACTATTTCACGTGTCGTAGGTATTTTTCTTTTTTAAATGACTTCGTAAAAGTTATTTTTTGTCTAATCAAGTTCTGGTTTATTCTGCCCTGTTCAATTCTTTGGTTTTTAGCCTTTGTCATTTTGCCACTACTTGTCATATCATTTCTGTTGGTACGAGTGCATAAAATTTTCGCCGCTTGTTGGCGCCTGTGTTTTTGGGTATATATGCAGTGTTTCGGTGGTCTTTGAATAAAATTGAAGTTCAGCGCCTGTGAAGTCGTCTTCCATCTGTTCTGGCTTCTGTCCGTGTTTTTAAGCGCTGTAAACAACAATGGATCAGCACCAACTAGCCCGACAACTTGTCATAATCAAGTACCTGTAGCTATTGTGGAAACAGTAAAATTTGGTACTAATCATTGGTTTTTTACTGAGCATATTTTACAATGATACGTGAAACTAGAGCGCAGTTGGGCTTGCAGCTTCAACGATTTCAATTATTTGGAAACCCAATGTCTAGCTTGTTTGAAGATTTCAGTGTACAACATAAACTTGCAGGTGATTGTGTGCGTCAAATGCAGATGCGGCGGATTATTCTCACCATGGGATCTCGTGCTCGAAAGCCCTGATGCCAGATCCATCTTCGCTCACGTTTCGGCTGGACTGGTTACCTAGCTGGGTGGCCATACCAGGCTCCTGAATGATTACATGAGCTGTCTGCAAAGATGTCAAGTGCTGCATGGCATGATCGAGAGTTATCTTTGAAATCAGCACAGCTTGCATTGTGTAACAGAACGCATTCATCCACACTCAGCTGCAGGACCATGACACCACCGGCGAGTGGTGATATTAGCAGAAGCAACAACACCTACAACAGAGAGGAACGCACAGCACCATTTGGGTTCTACCTGACAGACAGGAAGTGTATGATCAGCAGCGTGTGGGAATCGCACTCACTGCCGTGGTTTTCACATGTTGCTATGCCGCAAGCAATCAATGTGTATTTTCTCTCTTTCAAGTTTGACAGCATACTGCTAAGAAGCTGGTGAAGTCTCCTTCATTTTGGTTCTCTTCTATAAACACGACAATATTTTTGGCTTACAATTTATTAGTGATATGCATGACAACAGAGATTTGTTTCAAGGCGAAAGCCTTTATAGGCTCATGACTCGCCAGCAGGGATGTTCGCATAAAAGTGTCACACTATAGCTATCGATCAAACGTGAGTGAGGTGTCCATCGAGATTTCAAAATGTGAGAGCTACTGCATCCTTCCCTGAAAAACCTTTCCTTTCCTCGAAACGCATGCTTTCACATTCCTCCACGTAAGTACGCAAGTGTCATCACGGTTAAAAAGTAATTAGTTAATTGGCAATACTAGTGCTTAATACCTGCGCTTCAGCCTACTGCGCATGTGTGTGACGTCATTGAGTGGCGCCACAATCGTTCGAGAGGAGCGCTTCTCAGGCAATCTTGCCAGACGCCTCCTGAATGCAAATCTAGAAGGATGCCGCCTTAACCCTCTCCTGTGTCTCCAGCAACCAAGCGTGCGCGTGCTATTTCGAAAGTGTTGTGAAGCGAACAACTGTGTAGTCTTTAATCAACATCTTCACCACACAACAGCGACACAAGTATCAACACTGCGCTAATAGCTTTCGCCTCACAGCACTTTAGGTCAGAAATTTCTCCCTCGAGTTTTTCTCGGGTGCTGCAGTTTTTTCCTGAGTCAAGAAGTGTCCCAAGTGCTGTCCGCCTACCGTCAGCCAACTTGATGAGTGCTTGCTTCAACACATGCATAGGTGATTTTGAAGAAATGCCGTTCCTTGTACTGCCTCATTACGTGTTCTGCTTCTACACAACGCACATTTTATTTGGTGCTTTAGTGAAAGACAGGAAGGCACCAAAAAGTTTTTCTTCTGGAGTCATAGTGTTGAGTTTACATGCTTTCACCAGTGCTTTTCGGTTTGCATTGGCGTTTGTGGAGAGCCAGCAGTTCACAACATGCTCAACCTACAGCATGGTCGCCTCATCTGCAATCATTTACAGCATCTCTTCACGGTGGAACACAGCTTGTGTGGCACTGTTTGTATGGTAAGATTGCAGCATGGTTTGCTTCATGGCATTTGGTTGCCTCTGTGTGCTTGCGTTCGACTGCCTCTTTCACATGCTGCATGTGGTCATACAGCAATGAGCTGGCTTTCTTGAGAGAAAAGTCAGGAAAATGTTTCATTGTCATTATCATCGAGATGAAAATGCAAGGCTTGGACAGTGTTTTGTCAGGCTACCCATTGCCATCTTTGAACTGAAATTTGTACCCCTGACGAAAACCTACAAATTCTACATGAATTGAGTTGAAGGTAACTGGAAGTGTAAATCATGCAGCTGGATGTAATTTCAACAATAAGGCTCCAAATGGCATTGTTCAGCTGGAAAGGTATGATCCAGTTCAGCAATCCAGCAAGAAAATGACAGTAATAGTAGTAGTAGTAAACTTTCTTACTGATTTTTCTGGGTTACTCAGATGGTCTTCCCAGGTCCTGGATGTTTTTGTCTTTCCGGTATTTGGGGTCTGGGATAATTTTGTGTACTGGGCTATCAACCTCCCACTCAAACTGTGTTAGATCCCATTTTCATTGACTCCGCCATTTGCACTTTGCTTCTTGTAAATTGGGGCTGTTTTTCGGTGGCTTTAAGAAAAATTCCAGACAACCTGTTTACCATTTACACCCTTAGTACGAATGGTCAGTCAGTGCACGTGCTTCCACTTTTTTGTTTAGCAAAGGTGACTACTTGGTACTGCTCTTTGCAAACTACGCAACAATAATGTGCGTGTACACCACTATTGAATGCTTATGAAAGGCGTGACTGTCCATAAAAATTAATACCTTTGTACATGAGGCATATTGTTCAATATGTAATGTTGCACTAGGTAATGATTCGAAATTAGGCTGCATAATGATTTATAGGATTCATGAAGGACAGTGATCAAAAAAATTATTTTGGCAATACAGGCTTCCACTAACGTTTAACTGTACAAGTAAAATACAGCTTACTCAGACAAGTTGCAACACCTAAAAGGCATAGCAACTTGTCTCGCGGCACAATATAATAGGAGGACACCTAAGCTCAGCATTTGAGGGCATTACACGACGGTGTTAATGGCTCCCTGCAGTGGTTTCTGTTCAAACATACAGTCACGGTTTTCCATTCATGTCCGTACATGTATTACAATTATCTCAACACAGGTTCCACATTCTGGTCTTTGAAGTCTTGCGCAGTGCAGTTCACCTACATGATACCACTGTAACTGGTTTCTCACTGATTGGCACATCTGTAGTTCACTGCAGTAATTACATTATTAAGCTTCAAATGAAACCAACAGCACACACACACACATCAACCCCCACCCCCCCTTTGTACCTCAGCACGGTCTAGTTGGTAGAGTGTGCCTGGCTGGTGAAGCAGGAGTCTTTAAAGCCAGACTAAAATTTAATCAGAATTTTTGTACGTAAAATCTATTAATTTATCAGGTGAAGTAGTTTGAGACGTGCTGACTTTTTATTTAAATCACAAATCCTGTTTTCAGTGAGTTTTATTGCAGACATGCACGCGTGGCGCGGTTTTTTGACACAATGCCGGCGAGATAGCGCTGGGTTTTCTGCTGAATGGGATCCTTAATGATGTGTTATAAACCTCTTTTTGACAGTTGTGTGTTCAGGCTTTCCACACCTTTCTTTTCTGGTTGCATATATCGCCCAATAACATTTTAGCACTAATTACGATGTCATCATAGGCCACGCAGCAGTAAGACTATTACCTGGTAGTAATCAAAAATTTTTTTCTGACAGTCCCAAACAAAATAGCAGCATATTTCCACTTCAGTCAATCAGTCAGTCAACCAATCAATCTTTTTTTTTCGCACTATACAGTGACATTTGGAAACTAAATTACTATACAGTCACGATACAGATACTATAAAAGTATACAAACACTATACAGACACTATAAAAGTCACTATACAGTGACTTTAGGAAACTAAGAGTCAGACGTGCCTACCATGTTTCAAAGTACCTTAATCGTGCTGAAAAACACTTGACTTGGATTGGTTTCATATCTCTGCTTGAACGTGAAGAGAAAAAAGCCATCAAAGCTCCACAAGAAGGTAATTTTTCAGGAAGCCTAAATTTTATGCACAACGTTTTTCATTGACTCCGATTTCCTCATTTTGCAATCTGTTGTAACATTATAGTCGTGATGAATACTTTCTGTTTATGCCTTTTAGAAACGAAGAGTCAGACTTCCCTACCTTGTTTCAGACTGCCTTAATCGGGAAGAAAAACACAATTTACCCTCCATGTGCACATACAACTGTGAATCTTAGGTGTTCCATTTTTTTTCTGCCGCGTAGCCAAGGACTGTAATAGCCTTCTTGCCAATGCAGTTCAGCACGGTAATCTTGCGCAGTTCAAATGCTTCTTTGATCAAATAATCTTTGAGCTGTACCCGAGCCTCGTTCTCATTACAGGCAGGCCCTTTCTTAATGAAATCTGGTAATGTATTGTTACAGAACAACTGCGATTTGTCCTCAGTTTCCTTTCTGACTTTTGTCAACATTGCAACGCCTACAGATGGTGTGGTGGCCTTCATTGAACCGTAGATATCGTGTTTTAGTGTGCATAGAGAGATTTGCTTGTTTATTTTAATGCACAGTAAAGGATAAAGGAAACAACTTTCAAAATGAATGCAATTCATTGACCATTACTCTCCTGCAGTGCACAGTAGTGCCATCACAAGGTCTTCATTTCGTTACTGTATGGTGTAAATGTTGCCTAACCGTATTGTGATACACCGCTTGAAAAGAAGCAACAATGACCCTAACATGATTGTGATGAAAGGTGTACACCGGGAAGGTGATACACTTGCACATCGGGCAACTAACATTTGTTGAAGCCTGTTGTAGATTTCTTGTGGAGTACACAGGGCTTGCCATAACCAATACACATCCAGTGTTATCATGCAGCATTAATGGACCTTTTGCCAGAATGCAACAGCCTGTGTGTGATGCTGCCTCCATAAAATATTGTGCTGAGGGCCACGTTAGCATTGCATTTCTGGCCCCTTTTGTGTGCTATCTTCCTGCTGTCATGCTTGTGCTTTTCTTGTCGTGTTGCTGTTCTTCCTTCTCAATTGTGGTGCCTGCAACTTCACAGTTGTTTTTATACTCCTTTGGTTCTTACGTCTCACCCTAAGACATGTCATGCTTAATGTGCCACGTGCACTAGATAATGCGTGTGTATGTGCACATTAAGATAACAACTTGCATGAAGGGAATAAAGCAATTGTCTTGCACACTGCATGAAGCTGTTTGTAATGTGGCATCACCCTCCACTTCTGTATTCGCCCTGTTCCCCAAGGTTGAGTAGCATATGTGGACTTTTTTCCCACGTGACCTGTCAACCTTTCCATACATTAAACCTTTCTCTCTTACTAGGAATGTTGCTGCAATAAAAGAAGCTGCCTGTTGCTGCTGCAGTTGCATAACGGTTGCCTTACAGTAAATGAATCAATGTGCTCTGCGTGAAAAGATTTGTTTCACCTTCTGCATTTTGGTGCTAACTTCCATCAGACGATCAGTCCTCAACATCAACCTGACTTCGCCCAATGCAGGCCAAAGGCCTCTCCCATGTGTATCCAATTAAACCTGTCCTTTACGAGCTGCACCCACAGCGCCCACCTTTCCTCGGCCGATATACTATCATCGGGCGTGCAGGCAAACAAGCGGTAATTCTGCATGAAGATGAGCAGAGCTTCCAGTTGAATAGCGCCGCAGTGCAGTGCCGCTATCGCATTCACTGCTTCCTCTGCAGAGTCAATTTTAACTCTGGCGCGATTGCGTGCTTCGTAGAGCTCTTCCCCCTATGTTCCTAGCGAACGTCTGTGAATGAACAAAGTAACAAAATTTTCACTCAAGTTGTCTTCTTTATTACTGTTTTTTCATGCGACGGAGATAAGTAAAAAGTGGTAAATTATCACTGTATAATTTTCTTTTGCCGTCATTCTATGCGCGCGCGAAGACTCATTCTTAGCGCCGCATGTGCCACCGAAGTAACAGTCACGGACCGCCAAATAATTCTGTCATAGCGTTTTTCACGCTCTGCCGCCAAGTTGCGTCGCTTCTTGCGGGTATAGCAGCGCAGCGTCGCGAACAACATCGTTACACACAGTTACCGCTAAACTATGTTCACTATTCTTACGACTATTCGCGTCGCGGTAAGAACCAACGCCAGAGCCATATATTCCTGTCACGGATCTCTCCGGAGAACACTCGGACAGAAAGAATGGACTAGGCGACGGGTGTACCCACACAAACGCACATTTAATACACCCTACGTGACACACGCACTAGAACACAAAACACAAAACACAAATACTATAAGTACACACGACCCTGGCACACTGCTACCAGCGTCTACTACTAGCTTTTTACTATTAGCGGTCGGCGTTCGTGCTCACGGTTGGTTCGGCGTGGCTGCGGCGTTGTATGGATCCAGTAGGCGGCGTCGAGGCGGCGTTCGACGTGATTGGGCCGGCGTCACTGGCTGTGTCGTACAAGCTCCAGGTCCAAGCGCCCGTGGAGGGGATGTCGGTGTTGTTGGCGTTGGGGGCTCCACCTGGATGGGTGGCAACAGCGCTGGAGACACCCCTGGCCGTAGCAGGTGGTAGCGTGCTCGGTTGATTCCCCGGAACAGGCTCAGGCACGGCACGAAGTCCACGATGCGATGCCGTAGAATGCGAGCTTACCGGAGCAGTAGCCGGCGTCGCTCTCTTCCAGCCGATGTGTCCCTGACCCGCCGGAGCCTCCGCTTCTCTGCTGTTCCCCCTCGTGCCTGGCTCTCACTCGCCCTTTTATAGCCTCGGTATTAGTCCACGCAAGCCTTGTCGTCGTCTTCTCTTCTCCACCAATTATCTCTCTCCACATCACCGAATGCTTTTTCCTCTTTTTTATAATTCGGTTAATCCGCTACGTGTTCTTCACAACTCTTTCCTTTAAAATTTAATTTAGGCTCCTTAATATATGTGACAAGGACCGCCTCTCTCAAGAGTTTTTCAATGAAAAACTGCTCACGTCATACTCATCTTCAAGCCATCCAGCCAACCGACTATCTTCTGTGGCGATTTTGGGCCCAGCACACAACACATCGCAGATGTCCAGCACACACCAAACGCACACCCCTAACACAGTACACCAAATTGCGTTTTCAGAACACTAACACACCACTGCCGCTGTCCGCACAGTGTCCTTAATAAACATGGTCGTGTCCACAACACACTCCCTTGTATAATCACATAACACCAATAACAGGAACAACAACAAGATAAACTCCAGAGATACATTAACACAGCAACAACAAGATACATCCCAAATATACCTAGAGCTGTTCAAGTCTAATTTGTAACATATGACGTCCGTTTTGCCGGGCCCAATCGAAAACATCTCTCCCTTGATTTGGAGTAGAGCTGTAATCCTCTGTCTTCATTCCAATTCGAGATCTAGACTACCTCATCCCCTACTGCATCTTTCTTCCCACTGCGCGTGGACACCTCGGAAATATTCCCTGTCTCCTCGGCCACTACCGCGCAAGCTATCTTGGGGGCGTACCGTACGGGACCCCTTTCTTCGTACTTCGAAAACCTCCTTAGTTTCATCAATCGATAGTTCATAATCGATATTCTTTTTCTTCCGCGTCACAAGATACGGGCCTTTCCATTGCATCAGTAACTTATTATGGTCCGTGGGTAGCAGGACAAGAACTCTGTCGCCCGGATTCAGGTTTCTGTGAATGTTATTCTTGTCATAATATCTCTTAAGGCGTTCACGCGCCTTCTCCAGGCCTTGATGTGCAAGTCTGCATGTTTCCTTCAACCTGTCTTGCAACTCAAGAACGTATGTGTATGTTGTCTTGAGATCTGATGCAATCTCTTTACTAGCCCACAGTTCCTTGAGTATTGCAAGTGGACTTCTAACGGTTCTCCCATATAACATTTTGAAACACGAGAAACCAAGACTCGTTTGCGGTACTTCGCGGTAAGCGAACATAAGAGCTGGGAGATATATATCCCAATCAGTAGGTCTCTCCTGGCACATTTTCTTGATCATATTTTTGAGGGTGCCGTTGAACTGCTCTACAGCCCATTACACATGCGATGGTAAGGCATTGTCAATAACTGCCTTACTGACAATAGGCGGTTAACCTCCTTCATTAGTTTCGATGTGAAGTTCGAGCCCCGGACACTCAAAATTTGCCTCGGGAACCCGTAACGCAAAAACGTTTCCACCAGACCCTCCGCCTCTTGAATACTGTAATTAGTTCTCAGTGGAATGGCGTCAAGATAACGAGTGGCCACGTCAACCAGCGTAAGCACATATCTATTGCCTTTGGCGGATACTGGAGAAATTGGCCCCACAATGTCAATCGCCACTCGCTGAAACGGTAGGTCGATGGCAGGCATCTTGCCCAGAGGTACGGGACACACTCTTCTCTTCAGAACTGTGCGCTGGCACACGTCACATGAGCAAACAAAGCGCTTAACGTCACTCTGAACACTCGGCTGAAAGAACTCCTCGGTGATCCTAGACAGCGTTTTTTGAACATCCTGGTGTCTGGCCATAATGGCGTCATGTCCTGAGCGTAGCACGGTCTCTCGCATATCTCTCGGTAACACCAGCTGTTGGACCCGCCTTCCTGAACTAAATATGCATTCCCTGTGCAGAAGACCATTTACTAATAGATATTCGAAGGACGTGTGACTATTCTTTCTTTTCACTTGTTCCCCGACTCTTTCGAAGCAGGTCTTTAGGCACTGGTCTTCTTTTTGCCTAATTGCAATTTCGCCCGGTGTTACGCTCAGGCATATCGTAACAGGAGTAGAGAGTGGACGCTGCGTTGCTCGGGCTGTCGCTTGAGGATAGATAAGCGGGCGAGTTGGTGATACATAATGCAAAAAAACAGCGCGAACAAACGGGGACTAGGCGCTTGTTCCTGTGTATTCTTCGTCTAGCCCCGTTTGCTCGCGCTGTTTTTTTGCATTATGTCGCTTGAGCTCTTGTCTCCACTGCCGACGAGAAACTACCTGCACCCGTCTGAGCTTCGCGGGCCTTTCCTCCTTTGGATGTTCTTCCACATCGAGCATCCTCCACTGGGGATCGGGGTCTTCGACAATTCTTGCACCCGTAATGTTTTCCAGGACGAAATTGTAGATGGGCTGGTCTACGCATTTTGCCACTACCTCCCCAGTATAATATGGCGTGGACACTAGAATACTGGCTTCAGGAAGGTACCTTACTGTGCTATCTACAAGAGTGACGACCGACGCTTCCCTGTAAGATCCCCGTCCTCCACCAGGCTTCTACAAACAAAGACTGTGTTAGCTCCGCTGTCTCTAAGAACCAATATAGATGGTCCCCTTTTTGCCCAACCACCACTGGCATTGCTGCTTTCGACTTTGGTGTTCCGCTCACTGCCTCATTTTCCAGCGGCGTTTGCTCTCCTTTCAGCTGTGGAACTTCGTGTGGCGTAACAAGCACTACAATAGAGTCGACAACGCATGCAGCTCGGTCCAGTGTTCTGTATCGGCATTCATCCAGAGTATGACCCCTCCTGTTACAACCTTGACAAACAACCTGTGTTTTTTGGGCAGAACTACTAGTTCGACAATCAGCAGTACTGTGTCCCACCTTGCCGCAGAGAAAAAACCTTACTGGCGCCTTAGATGCACCGATATATGCTCTTTGTTTTGCGGCATCATTCTCTAGGACTCTTTGGGTTTCCTCCTTTGTCTTAGTCAAATTTCTTAGCCCTTGAACCTCGCGGAATTGGTCTGCAGTGTCGACGAACTCTTCCAATGAACACAACTTACTTTCTTTCAGGAATAGCGCCAGCTTTGAGCTGCAACTTGCTTAAAATTTCTCTGTGACCAGCTCGTCACGCACACTTTCAAAACTCTTTTCTGTGTTTGACATATCAAGCCACCTATCAAAATAGTTGGATAGCCTGCAGGTAAACTGCTTAGCGCCTCTCCAACTAAACACATGCTCAATGCCGTGGCCCATTCACTAGTTACGATCCCAGTCATGCCCCAAAGCTATCCGCTCGAATCGTTGCAGATATGCATCCAAATCATCTCCCTTGTCATCAAAAGGAGCCATCAGCTTCTTTGAACAAATTCTGGCCGGTCTAGGAGATTCTCTACACGCTAAAGAACGCTGGTCACTGTCCGTGATCTCCTCATATCCTCCCGCGACATGCGCCTGTTTCCACAAATTAAACTCCTTCTCCCGTTCTATCCTTCTTTTCTCGTGTTCTTCTACCTCGCGAGCTCTTCTAGCCTCTCGCTCTTCTGCCTCGCGAGCTCTTTTATATGCTTCGCGAGCTCTCACGTCTGCTTCGCGAGCGTCTGCGGGTGCTTGCGCCCTTTCCTCTCTCTGCCATTCTACCTCCTCTTTCTTCATCTTTCCCTACTCGTCATAGAGACGCATTGCCTCTTCCTTGCTTAAACCTAGCTTGAGCACCAGTTCTAACGTTTTCGCCAAATCCATAATTTCTGCCGTCAAGAGATGGGAAGAATCCGAGACAAAGCAAAAATAAAAAGGAAATGAATCCTGGCACAGGCTCGCCCCTTATCTTTGTCACGGATCTCTCCGGAGAACACTCGGACCGAAAGAATGGACTAGGCGACGTGTGTACCCACACAAACGCGCATTTAATACACCCTACGTGACACACGCACTAGAACACAAAACTAACAAAACGAACACAAAACACAAATACTATAAATAAAAACGACCCGGGCACACTGCTACCAGCGTCTACTACTATCGTTCTACTATTAGCGGTCGGCGTTCGTGCTCAAGGTTGGTTCGGTGTGGCTGCGGCGTTGTATGGATCCAGTAGGCGGCGTCGAGGCGGCGTTCGACGTGCTTGGGCTGGCTTCGCTGGTGGCGTCGCTGGCTCTGTCGTGCTAGCTTCAGGTCCAAGCGCCCGTGGAGGTGATGCCGGTGTTGTTGACGTTGGGGGCACCACCCGGATGGGTGGCAACAGCGCTGGAGACACCCCTGGCCGTAGCAGGTGGTAGCGTCCTCGGTTGACTCCCCGGAACGGGCTCAGGCATGGCACGAAGTCCACGATGCGATGCCGTAGAATGCGAGCTTACCGAAGTAGTAGCCGGCGTCGCTCTCTTCCAGCCGATGTGTCCCTGACCCGAGCCTCCGCTTCTCTGCTGTTCCCCCTCGTGCCTCGCTCTCACTCGCCCTTTTATAGCCTCGGTGTTAGTCCACGTAAGCCCTTTCGTCGTCTTCCTCTCTTCTCCACCAATCATCTCTCTCCACATCACCGAATTCTTCTTCCTCTTTTTTATTATTCGGTTAATCCACTTCGTCTTCTTCACACCACTTTCCTTTAAAATTTAATTTAGGCTCTTTAATATATGTGACAATTCCTTTGCCGGCCAACTCATATGTATGAGCCGCCGCGGTGGCTGAGTGGTTATGGCGCTCGGCTGCTGGCCCGAAAGACGCGGATTTGATCCTGGCCGTGGCGGTCGAATTTCAATGGAGGCGAGATTCTAGAGGCCCGTATACTGTGTGATGTCAATGCACGTTAAAGAACCCCAGTTGGTAGAAATTTCCGGAGCCTTTCAGTAAGGCTTATCTCATAGCCTGAGTCGCTTTTGGTGATTAAACCCATATAAACCAAACCAAGCATACATATGCACTGATTCTTTGAGACCGCAACGCATTTCACTGTTTCGCTCAGTGGCTGTAATGCGCGACGCGTACGCACCTACGCGCCGCTAATGCTCGGCTTCAGGCACGCTGTAGGGAATCGGTGTGTTTTTAACTTGGCGCGAAGTAGCTGATGACAATATCTATTGTCATACTTTTTCCTTTCTTTTGCAATTTCGTCATCTCATTCTGCATTAACGTACATTGGCACAGCCCTGGTGTACGCGTCCTGGGTATGCCCCGCTCTGGGCGGATCGGCGATTATCGAGAATAGGGTTCTTCTCAAGAAAAAAGACGGTTGCAACCGGTTATGCGTCGACTACCGTCGTCTCAACAAGATTGCACTCAAGAACGTTTACACTCTCTTTCGTATCGACGACGCCCTCGATTGCCTGCAGGGCGCTGAGTTCTTTTCTTCATTGGACTTACGCTCTGATTACTGGCAGGTGCCTATGCCAGAGGCCGATCGCCCAAAACCTGTATTCTTCACATCCCGACGGGCTCTATGAATTTAATGTCATGCCCTTCGGCCTCTGCAATGCCCCGCCACATTCGAGCGCATGATGGACAACCTACTCTGCGGGATTAAATGGCACACATGCCTTGGTTACCTAGACGACATCGTGATTTTTTCCCGGGATTTTTCGATGCACGTCCAGCGCTTTGAGACTGTTCGTCGCTTCTTGGCCGACGCTGGCCTCCTACTCAATATAAAAAAGTGCCGCTTGGGAGCTCAGCAGCTCACAAATCTCGAACATGTCTAAAAGGATGGTGTTCTCGCGGACCCAGCAAAGCTGCACGCTGTGCCAGAATTTCCGAAGCCCACTTCTGTAAAAGACCTCCGGAGCCTCGCTGGCCTCTGCTCCTACTTCCACCGCTTTTTCCGCAATTTCGCCAATATCATCGATCACCTGACCTAGCTCTTTTCCGGCAATGACCTTCCGGCCTGGTCGACAGCCTGCGATGAAGCCTTTACGACACTCTGCCATCTTTTGACCACTCCGCCAATTCTGCATCATTTCGGTCCTCGTTATCCGATAGAACTCCACACCGATGCTATGATACATTTTCGCTTACGCCAGCCGGGCACTCACCAAAGCTGAAGCCAACTATTCTGTCACCAAGAAGGACTGTTTAGCCATCCTTTGGGCGATCGTCAAATTCGCCCCTACTTGTACGCGAGCCCTTTCAACGTTGTCACCGATCACCACGCCCTCTGCTGGTTGTCCGCTTCGAAAGATCCCTCTGGTCGACTGGCGCGCTGGGCTCTGCGACTCCAAGAGTACGACATTCACGTTGTCTATCGTTCCGGCCGTAAACATGCCGATACTGATGACCTCTAACGTTCCCCTCTGCTATCTGAGGCAGTGTCGTGTATATCCGCCCTGCATTCTTTGACGTTTGAGTCCGCTGATATGGATTCCGAGCAACGCAGACACACATGGATCGCTTGCCTCTTTAAAATTTATTATCTGACCAATCTTCTTGACCTCCTTCCCGTGCTCTCCGTCGTCAGTCCCACCATTTCGCCATCAGAGACGAGCTTTTTTACGGACGGAACCACCTTCCCGATGGTCGCAAGTGGCTGCTTGTCATTCCGACCTATCTGCGCTCCTTTATTTCCTCTTCGTACCGTGATGATCCCCAGTGTGCCCATGCCGGATTCTTGAAGACCTTCACCTGTCTACGACATCGGTACTACTGGCGTGGGATGTTCCATTATGTTCACCAGTTCAGCCCTGCACCGCATGCAAGCCCCGAAAAAACCCACCTCGCCGACCCGCCGCTCTTATGCAGCCGCTGCCTTTCCCAGCGTAGCCCTTCGAGCGTCTTGGCATTGACCTCTATGGCCCTCTTCCCAGCACATCAACCGGCAACCTCTGGATCATCGTTGCCATCGATCACCTTACCCGCTACGTCGAAACGTCACCTTTACCGTCTCTTACAGTCCACGACATTGCGTCCTTCATCTTCCACCGCATCATTCTTCGCCATGATGCTCCCAAAGAGGTGCTGAGTGATAGAGGATTGGCCTTCCTCTCAAGTTGTAGAAGCTCTACTTCAGGAATGCAGCATCGTTCACCGCACCACCTTCGCCTACCATCCTCAGACAAATGGCATGGTTGAGGATTTTAACCGCCCCTCGGTAACATGCTGGTCATGTATATCGCTTCCGATCACTGCAACTGGCATCGCGTTCTACCTTTCGTCACCAATGCTTACAACTCCGCTGCTGAAGCCACCACTAGATTCTCTTCATACTTTCTCCTCTACGAGCTTGAGCGTTCTTGCACAATGGACACCATTCTACCGTACCGCCCTGATGCTTCTGGATTTACGACTCTTTCTCATGCAGCAACTTACGCCCAAGTCAAGAAGAGAAATGCACATTTTGCGGAGGAGTGGCCGACATAGACCACATCATCAGAAAATGCGAAAAAGCTCCAGGAAAAAGCAAATATGAAGACGATGAAATTTTGAACGAAGTATTAAGAAGCCCGGATTCTTGGGTGCAAAAGGAACTTACCCAACTGGCAGCTGCAGCTTCACTTAAATTTAAGTGCTAGTCTTGTAGCGAACAGACCCCTACTCCTCTCCCGGAGGCCTGCGTGGTGTGCCGGAGAGGGTAGGTAGGGGGGCTGGTTCGAGCATTAAATGTTATTCTGAATCTGAACTTACGCCGAAGAATGCCGAAAGCTTGCCCGATCCTTAACTTCTCACGCCCAGCAGCAGCAGAAAAGCACCCGTGATCACTCTGCACTTCCTCCCGCTCACCTTCCTGACTCTTTGGTCTGGCTATGGGCTCCTTACTCAATCCTAGCATTTCCTCCAAACCTCTCAGCAAGTACCAGGGCCCCTAGCGCATTCTTAAGCAGACCTCCACCGTCAATTGCCTCATCCAACCCCTCCCTCCGTCCACTGATCTTCGTCGCCGCGGCCATGTAATTTTCCAAGCGCACTGCCTCAAACCACACTACGACCCCGCCGTCGTCACATCGCCCTAGGACTTCAGGATGGTACTTTCTCGCACGGGGGAAGCTGTAAGACCGGCCTTCGGCTCCCGAGCCATCGGCGGCTGGCGCTTAAGGAAGATGACAAGTGAAAAACGTTCCAATGGTCGTGCGTGCTGCGGACTGGCCGCTGTCTCTGGTCAGTACCTAGACTGTACCGATAGTCGTTCGCGACGCAACACCTTTAGGAAGACGTCCTGATTACAATAATTATAATAAGTCGATAAGATCCTACGCTTCACCAAATGCAAAAAGTTGATTCCAAAAATGATGATGATGAAACTGCTGAGGAGTCAACAAGACGGGCGTTCACTTAATGCGAGAAGTTCAGTGCAATGTGAGGAGGAGGAGGCATGTGATGACCACCGGCTTAGAGAACGATGGCTTATGGACACAGACGAAGCTGCAGCCAAAATCCTTGTCTTCAAACTGTTTCTGGAACCCGTTCATGCCCCTCAGGTCTTTTATTTTTTTTAAGCAAAATTTATTGCCCCAGGGCTTCAAAAATGGGTGAAGGTGCGATGAATGATCTAAATGAAAGGAAAAAGGTTTGCTTATTTGATGAAGTTCAGTAGAGAACGATGGTACGCTCCCTGCGTCCAGGTAATGTATGAAGAAGGGTTGCATGGTGAAAAACCTGCTACCATCAGGTGCCGGATCCTTGTAGGCTTGAGAGCTGGGCAGTCCCACAGTAAGTGAAGAATGTCGGCCGCAATGTCCTCGTGTTTACATACCGGGCACCCTGGCCGAGGAAACAATTCTCTGTACTGAGGCCACTTCCGAGTGGTGGCTGGTGTGAGGGCAACCCCGACCCGGATCGTCCTAAGTGCAACCACCTCTGCACGGGTAAGACCGCGGGGGAGGGTTACCGCACACGGAGGGTTGAGAGCACGTGTGCGGCGCCGGAGGACTTCCTTTCTTGATGAAAGGAGGGTAAAACTGTCCAAATGAAGGAGCCGAGCCGGTGATGAGTTTGGATTCGCAAGGCCGGTTGCTAAATCTACCTGCCTTAGATAGGTCAGCAGATCCTGTGGGACCCACTCAATACGTACTGGCTGCGGGATGCGTGCCGCGAGCCGGTGGATGTCTTGACATATCGTGGGACAGCGGCTAACACGTCGTAGCAACCGGACAACGTGAAGGGCGTCAGTGCGGATGACAACGCGGGCCGCAGGGAGCATAGTTAAGTCGGCCACAGACCAGAGTGCGTCTTGAATTACAACGAGCCCAGCGCAAAAGGACGAAGGGGGTTCCGTAAGCTGAAACCAAGAGGTTTGATTCAGGGCAGGTCTGCACGGGCAGTAGGTTGCTGTTGTTGCTTGTTGTCGCTGAGCTGTAAAAACTTCCGTGGGGGAAGAACTCGCGTTGGTGGCTGAAGAATGGAGTGTGACGTTGCATAATTCTTCAGTGCATGCGTGGAGTGCGATAGACTGACCTTAAGGCTGCGCGCTTCACGGCGCTGCTGCACCAGCTCATCAATGGTATTGAGCTGCACATACTCTTGTAAAGCCATGACCGGTGTGATGCGTGGAAGGCACGTAATGGTCCTCATAGCCTCTCGGCTGACGGCTTCAATTCGATCCCATTGGGCTCTTGTAAGATGTTCAAACTGGGCTTGACAAACAATACGTGGCTGCAGAACTGCCCTCACCAATTGCAGTGCAGCGAACGAGCCGTCGCCACCAGTTTTATGCGCAATTCTTCTAATCAAACCCAAAGTCTGAATAGCTTGCCTTTTTGCCTGAGAAAGCCGCTGATCCTGATTGGCGAATCATTAAGCCAAGGATTTTTACACTCGGACTTTCCTGTAGTGGGGTTCCTGATAGAGAAATACGGATTGGACTTGCAGCAAGTTTACGGCGTCCCCAGTGGTAGGTGACTGACCTGTATGTTGTTTTATGCACGTATAGTTGAAGTCCGATGGATGATGCGTAATTACAGGTAACATCCAAGGCAGAATGAAGGGCAGCCTCCTGAGTATGGAGATCTTGGTGAGTACTCCACACCGTGATGTCGTCAGCGTACTGAAGAAATGTTATGTCACGTATGTGATGCAAGCACCAAGCCAACGGGATGAAAGCAATATTAAATAACATCGGCGACAATACTGATCCCTGGGGAACGCCGCAGAGAGGAACAAATGATCCGACCGCTTCGCCGCTGAGGCGTATTGAAAATTTTCTGCCTTCCAAAAATGATTGGAAAAAACTACGCACTCTCAGAGGGAGATGAAGCATGTCAATGGAGTTCACAATGGCTGCATGACTGATGTTATATGCCTTTTCAACGTCCATTGCTAAACCAGTATGCACATTGCGGCTGCGGGTAGATGACAAAACTGCTGATGCTAAGACAGCCAACCCGTCCTCTGTACCAATATATGGACGAAAGCCGATTTGTGCTGGGTGATAAAAACCGTGCTGCTCTAGCCACCATGACAGTCGTGTGGCTAGCATTTTCTTCGCCAGCTTGCACAGAGTAGGAGTTAAGGAGACAGGTCGCAAGTTGGCGAGGTCGTCGGAGGCTTTCCTGGTTTCGGGATAGGAATCACGACAGCTGATTTCCAGCTCTCGGGCACTACGCCATCCAACCATAGTTTGTTTATGGTGTCAAGTAGTTGAGGGACTGCAGCGCTACTCAGGTTCTTGTACACCTCGTACTGAATATTGTATGGGCCAGGCGCTGTTTTCCGTTTCGCATCATCTATCGCAGCCAACAACTCAGGCATAAAGAATGGACACGCAATTCCATCTACGTCGACATCAGACGGCACTTGATATACATGCGCTGAGATGCCTGCCATATTTAAACTAGCGGATGAAGAAGGCACAGCATCGTATTGCGGGAAAAACTTTCGCGCTGCTTCTTTCGCGAAATCATCTGGCGACAAGTTAGCCGCAAAGCATGCGGTTGCTGCTGCGCCAGTAGAACGGCGACCGCGTTCTATTGTACGCAATGTTCGCCATAGAGAGGCACTCGAGGATTTTGCAGAAAGTTGTTCGCAGAAAGAGGTCACGTTCATGTTTGCGTGCCTTAGCTGTAAGACAGTGCAATCGCATACGTTCCTGCGACGAAGTAGGGTCTCTCGTAGCAGCCAGCTCGGCTCAGGTCTTCATAGCGCCCTCAGGTCTTCATAGCGCGTGATTAGAATTTTCATATGTTAGAAGATATTATTTTGAGTACATGGCATCCGCGGTCGGTTCAAGAGAGCACCCAGTTAATCAGCTGCTGCCTCAGCAGTCCGATTTTATTTCTTTTTGGTTCGCTGCGCTTCCTCTGCCGCCACTGACGAAGGATCCTAACTCAAGCCCTAGAGACACTGCTAATGTTCCTTTGTCGTATGTTTACTGCAGTTTTGTCTGTAGCGGTAAAGATGGGCTTGTGCTTAATGTAAGTTAAAGTTATTTGCTGCGGTCAGTGGCCTTGGAACGTAGGAGTGGCTTCCAATTTTATGGCATTATGTTGTCAAAGGATATCACACAGCGTTTTCTTGATGTGTTTCTGTCAGCGAGTTGAGCGGCTACGCAGTTGTAGGGGTTTTTTCGCGCGAGTTTCTTGCGACTGTAATCCGGAATCGGCGGCTAGGTAAGATATCTCGACTGGAGAAATTGAATAATAAGCATATAAATAGCTGTGCGTTCTGAAAAAACGTTTTAAGTGACCAGGCACATCTTTCATATTTAAAGCTGTTCGCCCTAATTTGTCTTCCGCATTAGATGCTATGCAATTATAACACCAAACACCGTAAAAATTATGGTCAAAATGCTAGGCGAAATGCGAATTATGTGCGCTAACAGTTCGGTTCTCACTTCGGTTCCGATGTTCAGATCCAGTTTTCACGGATGGCAGTTGTTCTTGTAGCGACAATGGGTTAATAGAAATATACTCGGAATTTTTTTATAGTATACATTGATAGGCACCTGGGAGTCTTCCTAGCGCTCTTTGCATAGGGGCGCAACGGTCGAGCGATGTACTAGTGCCGTTCTATGGCAGGCGCTGCAATTGTGGGGCTTTGGTTGCTTGGGTTTGGTTGCGATCTAGGTTGCTCTGCGTGAGCGGCCTCTCACGATTAATTGAGCTGCCGCCTGAGACGGTAGTTAGGCTGCTCATGAGCACCTGCCCGCCACTAGGTGGGCAGGTCAGCTGCCTGCTGCAAAACCTGCATCAGAAAAAGAGCCAGGCAGACAGACAAACTGACAAACACACGAGCAAACAAACACACAACGATTAAATGCGTGGAATGGCCACTATAAGTGTTAGGGCACTGAAGATAGCTGTATTTAGAGCTATTCAAGTAGAATTCGTAGCTTTTATTTCAAGCAGCTGACTATGGACAAGTCCTCGAGATAGGGCGTTTGAAACCCTTCCCGTTGAATATTGCCGTTGCTCCAGTACTCAGTAAATCATATATATTATTTGTGTAATAATAAAATGCCAGCCTATTTTTACTTTTAGGAGTATATTGCGATATTTTTTTAGGTCAGCACGGTCCCAAATTGCCATGTGTCTTTGTTATCCTGCTATTTCGCATTAAAGATTTTATTTTTGCTTTCTAGTACATTTCTGTTCATATTAAATTTTGTGCTGAAAGAGACTGCTTATCATCGAGTGTTATCTGGACTTTGTATGTCAAGCAGTGGGGACATAATTAGGGTAAGTAAAGATATACGAGCAGTGAAATTTCTCTTATCTCCAAAGCTAATGCAATATTAAATCATGCGCTGCAAAAGTTTTTCTTACATAGACATAATTTGATTTGAAGGCTGGAACCAATTACTGAACAAACATCAGCAATGTTTCTAGAGTGTGCTCGCATTTAAGTGTTCGTTTCTGCGTGTATGACCGCTAAGCATCGAAGTACTCCCCATTGAAGACATGCGCAAGTAAAGCTAGCGATGGTCAAGCCAGTGTAGAAATGTTCGAAAGAAACAGAAACGTTATTTTAAGAACCCCTGAGTGTTTGAGTGGAATACAGGCGGTGCGCGGGGTACTCCTTGTGAAATCATTTTCTCGGGTATTTTCGGACCACTACATTATCGTTCGCTCCACATATCGTTCGTCTCCCTGTAGTGTCTCAATATAAGGATCCGTACCAACTCGCCCAATTTTTCATCCCTTCCACATATCGTATGCACTCGATACAAAATAAGTATGTGAATCTTTTAAGCGGGATAAAACCTTTTTCCTTGAAAGAAGTTTCTCACAATAGGTGACTTTGTCGTAGATGCATATTTTGAACCCCGTGAAAAACGAGGACAGGAGTAAAAGACGATACACATTACAGGCGCTATCAACCTGATTTTAAAAAGAAAGAGTTAAGGGTGCCGTTCGGCGGGAAACCTGGCGTCGGCATGAATTGAAAATTGTAACTGCTCCCAGCGTAGTGGCATAAAAAAGCAGTTTTGCTGAATTGAAAAGAAGTTGTTCAAGCGGAATCGAACCGCTGTCCACTTAGACGGAAGCCGCCCACGCTACCAGTACACCATTGAAGATTTTTTTCTCTATTGGATGGAAATAGTGCAGAAACGAACAGTGTAAGCATGCTTACGCCACAAAAAACCAAGCCACCATACCCCTGCACGACCCCACCTTCCAAAACATGAAAAGTCTGGAAGGCACACGCATGTATCCAGATTGGGGAGCCAGCTAGGCGGCTCTTCCACGGCAGCATATACTCCCCGCACCATAGAGTATTGCTCACAAAATAAACATTTCGGAGACCTTGTCGATTCGGCGTGGCGGTGTATCATACGACTTTTACGGAGACAGAATAGTCCTAGCAATATAAAGAGATCATTTGGCACAACACACTTTTTCTCCAAAGGCAAAAAACGGATACTGTAGGGTGTGATGTCAATGTTCTTCTTCATTGTTCGTTGTAATATGCCCCAGAAGATAAAATCAATGCACAGAACAAACAATGGTCAATTGTGTCCGGTGTATTGCAAAGCCGGCAATGCACTGAGCAATTCAATGAGCCGAAAGACAGTCTCTCTGCCGTGCACTGGAGCATCTCGACTTGCGCCCACTGACGGAAACAGATTCTCGGCCACTGACCGCGGTGGTCGTCGGCGGTGAAAGCGTCCAACGCACTGCTCCGCTTTTTGAAGACTTGTGGCCTGCACGATAGGCTGCGACTTTACTGAAAGCTGTGACTACATAGTGACTAATTTCCTGCAACTGTCTTTTCTCTTTCTTCTTTTTCTCCCCTCATCCCTTTCCCCACGTGCAGGGTAGCAAACCGGCTATTCGTCTGGTTAACCTCCCTGTCTTTACTCCTCCTTCTCCTCCTCCTCCTGCAATGCACCGTCCTTGGCGGAAGCGTCTCCTTAGCATGAAGACATGCCTTCACAGGCAGCGTGGATGTGTGCAGTTTAAAGACGAATGTTTTTGCAGCAGAAGAAATGCACATTCTCCTAACACGTTTTAAAACACTGGTGTCAAGGAACTCCAGAAAAGGTTCAGGAACCAATTGCTTTGTAAGTCCCGGAGTCATTTGACTTCCGGAGATGCTATACAGGTAGTCTAAAAGAAGAGCGCACAGTGAGGAAATCGAAGGTGTCAGCGACTTCCTTAAGTAACCCGCGTAAAGGCGCCTCACGTGCGTTTCCAGTCGGTGCGAATAGGAAAGGCAAATGGGCACTGAGGCGCGTGATAAGCACAGCTAATAAAAAAGGTGGTTTGCCAATTTGCAAAAGCAAAAACCGCGAGACAAGCTTATGCAAGAATAAGTGAACAAGGCCTATTTCACCAGTCTAGAGAAAGAAGCAGGTAGTCACGACGCATGGGCTCCCGTTGGTACCGCCTATCAAAAGTAACAAATATTCGGTGCATCAGCTGCACTTTCATCCTCGCACAGTAGAGAATCTGCCGCACATAGGTAAGTTTTGCGAATAAAATTTTTTTTCCAGACTTGAGCCCGAGCAAGCACTGACAGGTCCCTACCCATCCAAGCCTGGGTTTGTCGCCTCATGAAGATTATCTTTGAATCCAAGTAGGCTCCACTGTAGCGAATTTTGTGTAGAGGAAGCCCTAGGTACCGAGGGGTCCCGCTTTCTCAGGTTATGCCACTAAATTGACTTGGCATTATACCAATATGACCCAACCAAAGCCACTTGGATTTATCTAAATTAAGAGCCGCACCTGACACCTCACAAAACTGTTTAGTCAACTGTAACGCCTCAAGCACACTTATTTTGTCAGAACTCAAAAAAGGGGGCGCATCATCTACATAGGCTAGAATCTTAATGTCATATTCTCCCGGGGAGAAACCACGTACAGTTGCGCTGTTAATAATACTGAGGCAATGGGGTTCAATATATAAAGCAAACAACAAAGTCCATAAGGTAAAGCCTTGGCGAACATATAATTTCAATGGAATAGGTTCGGTTAGCTCTTCGTTAACACTTAGCCTTGTATAGGACTCCCTATAGAAAGTCTTATGCCCCTAAGCAAAACATCTCCAATATTTTCACGCTCTAAGACCGCTGACAAAAAATCGTGACGAACGTTCTCACATGCCTTGGCAAGGTCAATCTAAATTAGAGCTACTTGTCGTGTCTCATCTGATACTGTATCCAATACTGAACGCGCAATATGAATATGGGTTTGCATGCTGCGGCCTCTGATACCGCAGACCTGATGCGCACCTATTAAGCCACCTAGAACTAGCTCTAGACGATTGCAAAGAACCTTTGCAAAACGTTTGCAATAAAAATTGCAGACGGAACTTGGACAATATCCCTCAACTGTTTTAAACCAATTTGTATCTGTGCTTTTTGTAATTAATATAGTATGCCCAGAACAGAAAGTGGCGGGGGGGGGGGGGGAACAAACATCGCAAGAAGCCTGGACAACCTAAATCAAAGCAGGCGCTAGGCACTTGGAAAACGTTTTTAGAACTCGCTTGTAATACCATCTGGCCCAGGAGATTTCTCAGCCGCCAGGTCAGAAATGCCATATCTAATTTCGTCCAAAGTGATAGGTCTCTCTGCCACAGCACGCTGCTCATCGTCAAGTCGAGGAAAGGCTTTGAGTAAACGACTGTAATCTGATCTCACATTTATGCCCGTACAACCCCCAAACATCTTCCGATAAAAGTCAAAGAAAGCATCAATAATGCCAGGAACATCGCTCTATGTGTAACTACTATACTGAATTTCTAATATTTCTTTAGCAAAAGCAGTCTGCCTTTCATCACTCAGGGCCCAAACGAGATGGTTGCTCATCCAGAAACCAACGGGACCTAGACCTTATCAAGGCACCCTTGTATGTTTCGCTTTCAAACTGCTGAAGCTCTGTTTTTACGGCAGTGATATCTTCTACATAGGCACCTCTCTAACTCATGTAGCGCCAGCAAAGTACGGCCTAGCTCTCGAAGGTTATGTATCTTTAAAAACGAGATTCTTTTTTTTTATTCGAGAAGTGTGCCATGAGGCAAACGAGATTCTTGCTGAGGCTTCAATAGCCAATATGTTTGTCTCTTTTTGAAATAAATTCCATGTTTGCAAAACTGGGAGTTCACCGCGTGACCATGTGTCCTTCAAGCAAGTAGATACAGCATGTTGAAGATTTCTTCTGACAGCAGACAGATATTCAACTTCCGTAGCTCCCATTGAGGACGGAGTATGAGCCGACGGTACATCTCTATCTGAAGAGACACAATGCAGTGATTACTGAAGAATATGGGCCGCAGCAAGTAGCGAAAAACGCTACCTAACATGTCTGTTGAAATGTAAATCCTGTCAAGCCAAGCACTAGACGAGCATTGAAAATGAATGAAATGAATACTATTATCCTATCTTGCCCAACATACACAAGGTTGTATTCGCATGCCAAATCAGTAAGCAAAGCAGCACTAGAGTCATAACGCTTAATTAACATTGGTCGGTCTTCATCTCTACATACACAATTGAAATCAGCCAGCAGTATAATTTTACGATCTGTGCAAAAATAATAGACTAGTGACAGGAAAAATAGCCTTCTATCACGCAGCTTTACAATGGAATAAATACAAATAATTCACCACTGTATATCCGAAATTTTGATCTCACAGTAGATAAGTCGCTCGTCATCATCCGTGCGATACGACACGGCAGTAATCCCCAGTGTGATGCCCGGGAATACTATGCACCCTCTAGACAAGCCCCTCCAGTGACTGAAGATAACATTGAATTCTGACAAAAAATACCCTAGAGCAACCTCAGTCTCCTCATTAGATGACAGCTTGGTTTTCTGGATGGCTGCCACACTCACACCTCATTTCTTTAAAAGATGCCGTAACTGTTGCCTTCGATGGTTACGCAAACCCATAATGTTAAGGGCAGCGACCTGAAATGCTGCTACGCCCGCCATTTTTGGTGCTTGTCTTATTGAGTGCCTTCCCCTGTCCTGGGGTGGACCGCCTGCAACTCGGCGGCCTGTACGGCAGACATCGACCTTCATTTCGAGGTTACCGTTCCCAGTGCCAACCCACGAGTCAAGGGCTGCCAGCCAGCCTCTAACTGTGGACGGGCAGCTCCCCGTGTCCCAGACCTGCGTGCCGGGGGCGAGGACAAGCGTCTTTTCTGGTGGAAATAAAGTTGTTCAATCCATCAATCAACCAGAAGTGTTCTGCTCATCATCACCGACACACGCCTCATCATCTGCTGGACGCTTCAAAGGTGCGCTGTTGTCGATCGCCTCTTCCGAGAGAGCCAAGGCTTCGGCCCATAAAGGCGAGCGGACCACGTCCCTCGCAACCACTCTGACAGCCGACGGGGCACCGAACACACTAGAAGCTGACACCTCAGGCAACGCACTGCTGCACTCCGGGGAAGAAAGGGCTTCGCTGGCGGAGAAGGCATGTCGCACATTCATTGGCTCTACAGAAGGAGTGTTCATGTCATGATCGCTGGGTGACAGATGGCTCCTGAGCAGCAATCACAGGGCTCAAACTAGCAGGTCCAGGCAGATCCACCTCTGGTGGCTTTCGGTCCAGAGGCGGGAATTCCTCTTTGTCCGTACTTGCAGGCAGTCCCCCGCCGTTATTTGGTGCAGAAGTGTTTGGTCCATCTTCTGTTAGGGAGCTCATGACACAGTTCACCCGACGCTTCGACAACATCTGACACATCCATAATGTGCTCTGAACCGCTTCATCCTCATGTGTCCAGTTGCTCTGGTGTAGAGTATCAGCATACCTCATTACACAGGTGTCTACTCTGCCCAAAGAGCCGGCACTGAGCGCATCGAGGCGTACGGCACTGACGCCGTACATGGCCCAGACGGCTACAACGAAGACACAGCGGAAGCCTGCCTTGGATAACGAGTAAAGCTTGTACCCCGAAAACGCTGAGCGTGTGAGGAATTGTACTTGTTGACACTCCGCCCTTAAGCGTCAGCGAAATTGCACGGTTCGTTGTTTCCTCGTGCTCCATTTCGGGGCACCGCCACTTCTCACGCTCAATAGTTTCAACAGTTCCAAAAGGCAGTGTCCATAAGGAAGTGTGCCTGACAGTGATACACAATGACGCCGATCCTATTCCTCACCGCCTCTTTACAGGAGGAATTCAGACCTTAATTGAAAACAGTTATGAATAAGTGCTAATGGCGAATACCTTACTAATCTACGATTCGCTGATGACAGCGCCTTGCCAAGTCTCTTAGGGGATGATATGCAAATCATGATGAATGATTTAAACATGCAAAGCAGAACGGTGGGCGTAGAAAAATCATACGCAGAAAACTATTGTAACGTTAAAGAATGTCCGAAGGTAACAGTAGCTTTCTACTGGTAGCGAGGTATTGGAAGTGGTAAAGGAACAAGTATATTTAAAAGCAGTAGCGTTCGCAGATCCTCTCCACGAGAGTAAAATAATTAGAGAAATAAGATTGGGCGGGGTGCATTTGGCAGGAACACCGGGATCATTAATGGCAGCTTAGAAAGATCCGTTCAGCGAAATCAGTTTAGCAGCTGTATCTTACAACTACTCATCTATGGGGCAGAAACGTGGAGGATCATGAAAAGTATTGACCTTAATTTCGGGACAACGCAACGCGCTATGAAAGGAAAGATAGTTTTAACATTAAGGGACGGAAAAAGCACAGTGGGGCAGAGAACAAACGCGACTTATTACAACATAGTCGGCATGAGGAAGAAATGGGCATGCGGAGACCATGTAATGCGAAGTGAAGATAAGCGATGGTCTTTAGGAAAACAGACTGAAATTAAAAGAAATCGAGGGTAGCAATGGATCACCAGGAAGTTACGTGCCCAAATCAGACTAAGAAGTTTTGTGGACATTAGGTGCGATTCGCTCGTGACATTACCTTGATATTAACTCAGGTGATGAACTGCGAAACATGTTGAAACGATGTGACGTTCCTTGTGTGTGCTACGAGGGTACCCGTTCGACGGCGCGGCGTAGACGGAGCCCCCAGTGGGCGGCGAAAGCACAACCGGACCCCCTTTCATGTTTCTACTGTATATGGCTGCAAGCAACTTGAGTGAGAAAAGCTTTTGGGCCTGCCGCCGTGGACCGCATGGAGACGACCCAGATGACAGCGGCATCATCAATTACCGAGCCATACTCGTTGAGAGTGACGACCAGAACGAAGGGGTTTAAGCCCAACCGGACTCCGTTTCCATAGTGTCGGCACGAGTCGAACGCCGCCGCCGCGGGGAGACGGGCGCTATCCTCCCCAATTGCCATGGCCATTCCAGGGGGCCTCGTTTCGGCGGGCCTGGCCCCGTGACAAGGACGGTGGGCATCATCAATCAACCCTCCCGAGCACATCCCAGGACAAGGGACCACTTTCCCGGCCTTTTAGTGACCTCGCGTTCCGGCCTTGAGGGGCGAGTGTCATTTGATGGCGAACGGAGGCCGGTGACCCGCGAGAACCGACAGCGGGCCAGAGCGCGCCTTACCACAGCCGACGCTATGCGCTACCTGGAAGACAACCTTCTTTCCCTCGGACTCAACACGTGAGGGGGGGGGTGAGACCATAAGTGCGGTGGTGCGTTTGTGCGCCCAAGTGAAAGCCCTAGCGCCCCCCCCCCCCCTCCGGCGTGGGCGTCCTCATCCTAGGGGAGTGTGGGGATAAGAGGATATAAAAATCGACAAGGAGTACCGAAGGCACGCTCAGGACGACATCGTTCGCCAAGGGGGCCTTCAGCGCCGAAGCCCGACGGCGTGCAGCTTCTGACAGCAAACCGTTCGAGATCAACTCCGGAGCCCCTCCATCGTCCCCATGAAGTCGTCGGCACGTAAGCTCGGACGCCCCAGCCTCTGATGTATAATCTTAATCATGTGTAATTAATTGAATATATCTGTTTGTTTAAACTGAGCCATACGGTGTCTCTTTGCCTCTCCGTCCCATGTGGACCTGCGCACTATGGGGGGTCATCACACTGGTGTCAGAAGTGGGGTCTCAAAAGCAAATGTCCTCTGAATGCTGCGACATTCATGACTTCAAAATTGTAATCAAAAGGGAATCACGGGACTGATTGTGGGACTTTTACCCCCATTTGAGAGGCTTGAGGCACCGGAGGGCTTGAGTGAAAAAAAAAATATGTCTATATCTGAGGGAGCTCCCACTCCACAGCCGTCGCTCGAAGCAAGCATGCTGGCATTAGGAAGCGTCATTCCGACGTTTACAGGAGATAAGACAGGGGTTCCAATCTGCGATTTCTTTTCCATGCTAGAAGAGATTGGGAAAATGGGGGGATGGTCCGATGCTCAAATGCTGGGAATGGCAAGGTGTAAGATGGCAGGAGCTGCTTATGATTTTGCATGGCGAGACGAAAAAGTAAAATCCACAAAATCATTTGCGGAATTTAAGAAGCCCGCGTTTGAGCATTTCGACACTGAACCACGTCACGTGCGGGTACAGAGGTTCCGTGACGCCGGACAGATGGTAGGGGAGGACGTGCGAACGTTTGCGTCGCGACTTCAGCGCCTAGCACGCGATACGTTAAGCAGGGAGGAGGAAGGAGACCAGCTAAGGAAGAAATACGCGGAGGATCTACTTAAAGAGGAAATGACCGCTTTGTTCGTGGCTGGGCTGCAAGACCCCGTGCGCCGGTTCGTGCTCTCGCGCAAGCCGAGCAATTTCGACCAAGCCGTGGCGGCCGCATTGGATGAGGAACGAAAAGAGGCGTTAACGACAGCCGCAGCGAGAGTACGCGTCATAGAGAAAGCGGTGCTCAACCCTGAGGTTGCTCTCTTGACAGAGCGGTTAGATCGCTTAGAACAGCTGCTATCTCAGCAGGTGGAACGCCAGGTTGAAGCGCGCGCTCAACAGCGCCCATTCGCTGGAAACCGGAGACCGCCACAAAGCTACAGACGCCGTATGCGAGATTTTGAAGAAATCGTATGCTTCGCTTGCCAGGGTCGCGGACACATCGCCAGGTTCTGCCAAAACGTGCGCCGTGGGGAGCCACAAAGAGAAGCAGGCGAGACACGCCCTAAGCAAGCCTACAGTGGGGCTCCAGATACCGAAACAAAAAACTAGATAGTCCTCCCCAGCCTGAGGAGCGTGGGGAGGGAGCAGTGGATGATGAGGTAGTGGTAGTTTGTGTGGCCGACGAGGCATGCCCTGTTGTGCGTTGCAAGTTAAATGGTTGTTGCATGGAATTGTTGATAGATACGGGGTCAAATGTGACATTGCTTAAGGAGAGCAGTTTTAACACGCTTCGAAGGAAGGGGGACCGCGAGGTGTTGGAAGCGTCTGGTGGTATGGCAACCAAATTTGTAGGCATAACGGGGGATCCTCTTGGCATAAGTGGACTCTACCGGTTACACTTCTCTCTCGGCGGAATTGCATTGGAGCACCCCTGCTACGTATGCCCGGACACGGAGTGTCAGGAGTGTCAGGAAACGGAGTGTCAGGTATATTAGGGCAGGATTTTTTGAGAAAAGGGAAGGTAGTAGTCTCATTCTCTGAGGAAGAGGTTAATGCGGGCGGCTCAAGAGTTCCGTTTTTGAACAGGAGAGGGGCTGAGATTCGTATTACCGATATTGACACCCGTCAAACAGTGGGATCCTTGGAGAAGGTATATTCGCGGGTTGCCGTCAGGCTGGTCGATGAGGCGGTCGTCCTTCCTTGGTCGGAGCACATTTTGTACGCGTTTGTGCCTTCAGATGTAGAGAGCGGCGCCGTGGGAGTGCTTGAGCCGGTCGACTCTCTCAGCAATGGCCTGACGCCCACATAGCAATGACGCCCACATAATGCCCCTATGGGTGGTTAACTGTAGCCAGCAGCCACTGAGCCTTCCCAAGAACAAAACATTGGCTTTCTTCACCTCTGCGATAGAGAAACGTGAGCCCACCGATACGGTACTCGCAACTGTAGAGCATGCTAGTCCTTCGGCTGCTCCAAAGTTGTCGTTCGATCTTTCTCACGTAAAATCCTGGGAGAGGGAGGCTCTGGCTGGTTTGCTGAACGACTACTCAGAGGTATTCGCCGCGTCGAACCTGGGTTTGGGCTGCTGTGGCGTCTATAAAGCACAGGATAGAAACCGGCACTTCATCGCCCGTTTACCAGCGTGCGTACACGATTCTTACTCCCAACGTGAGGAGATGGAGCGGCAGGTGCAGGACCTGATTGATCGCGGCATTGTCGAACACTCAAAGTCACCCTGGGGAGCACCAGCACTATTGGTGGAAAAGCCAGATGGCTCGTATCGATTGGTAGTGGACTACCGCGAACTAAATGCCGTAACTCGCATCGATCCATACCCCATCCCCAATATACAGGAGACGCTTTCTCAGCTGGGCTCTGCCAGGTACTTCACAGTAGTGGACATGGCGGCGGGATTCTGGCAGATAGCAATGGATCCGGCAGATGCCGAGAAAACGGCAATCAACACGCCCTCAGGGCACTATGAATGGAAAAGAATGCCGATGGGTATGGCCAACAGCCCTGCTGTCTGGCAGAGAACCGCTGATGTTATCCTGGCAGGTCTTCTGGGGAGGCTGTGCTTCGTGTATATTGATATGGGAATAAAAGAAGAGGCGGAGAGCGAGCGCGCGGCTCTAGCACGAGGGAGATAGAACGAGAAAGCTTGGCCGCCGCCGGTCGTGCTTCGCCGGCTCTCCTCCGTACTGCTGCTATATTTCTCTGGGCGGGCCCGTGGCCACCCCGTGGCATCCCACACCGTAACATTTTGGTGGCAGCGGTGGGATCATGCCGCTCACCCGCTCGCAGAATCAAACACCCCGACGTGCCAGACGACAGGAGTCCACCACCAGCCGATAGCGCCGACGACGCGGCGGCCGGCGCCGCTAGACCCAGGCGCTCGGAGAGGCTCGGCTCTTCGCAGCAGCCGGACGCCGGTGTTGAGCTCCTCCTGGATACAGTCACCCAACGGATGGACGCATGGGAGGCCCGTCCTGACTGCCCAGGCTGGGGAGATGGAAGCTCTACGGCGCGAACTCCGTCGCCTGGTGCCAGCCGAGCTGAGCACAGGTCAGGTGCCTTTGGGCGTCCCCGCCGCCGCTGTTTACGGCTCTGCCGTCGCTGGGCCTGCGGTCGTGGCCGCCAATGGCGTGCTCGGCGCGGGTGCGTCCTCGCCGCAGTGTTCGTTGGACGTTGTGGAATTGCCCACATTTGACGGCACCATCTCGTGGGATGCTTACCGCATCCAGCTGGACGGTATTGCGGCGGCGAGAGGCTGGGGACGAGCAAATGAAGGCATGGATGCTCGTTGCAAAACTGAGGGGCCGCGCCACCTAGCTGCTGCAGAACGTGCCGCCCGACCAGCTGGGCTCTTACACTGTTCTGGCGGGCCTCCTCGCCGACCACTATGGTGCCTCAGGTCAACCCCGTGTGCAGTACCACCGCCTGCGAGCCCGCCGTCAAGAGCCCGGGGAGACGTACCAGGACCTCGCCGCCGCCATTGAGCGCCTGGCTCTGCAGTCGCTGCCGGGAGCGCCTCAGAACGCCATGGCCCTGGTCGGCATCGAGGCGTTTGTCGACGCCATCCGACTCCCCGAGGTGCAGCGCTTGGTCCGCTCTGGCCGTCCTGATTCCGTCCGCGCCGCCATGGCGCTCGCCATCGAGGCGGAATTGACTTTGCTGGCCACGCGGGGGTCGTAACCGTCTGCCGAGCGCAGCGTCCGGGTGCAGGCTCCTCGGTCCGCAGCCCCAACTGCGGCCTCTATCCGACGCCTGCGTAACGACGTCCGCATGACCTGCTTCCGCTGCGTCCTGCGGGGACACTACGCGAGGGACTGTGCCGGCCCTCCAACGTCGGGAAACGATTTGGCGGAAACTCCGGGGGCACCGTTCCGCCGAATAAAGTCCGTCCCCACACTCCTTCGTTCTCCGCGTCCCCTCCCTTCGTCGGCTCCGATTACCACTGATGCTCCTTACGTGCTCGTCGACGTCGCCCTGCTTGACCGGCACGTAAAGGCCTTGGTTGACACTGGAGCGGCTGTCAATGTACTGCACAAATCGTTTGTTGCTAACGCGCCCCACCTGCTTCTGCCAGCCGCCAAAACCCGGCTCTTAGCTTTTAACGGCACCCCTGTGGAGCAAGTCGGACGTGTCGTCGTCAACCTGACAGCACTCGAAAATACCATCTCCACCGAGTTTGTTGTCGCAGACAGCCCTATTTGGCCAGTCTTCCTCGGGTGCGGGTGGTGCCAGCAAGCCGGAGTCGTCCTTAATTTTACTAGAACCAAACCACGGGCGAGCCGAACTCTCTGTGGGCCGGGCTGGCTTAGCCGGGTTCCCAGCCTCGGTGTCGCCCGGTGGCAGTCCCTGGTGTCGGCGACCAAGCGTGCCTCAGCATCTCTGCGTGACCTCGCGACGAAGTGGCCGTGTCGAGTCAAGCCGTTCGACGTCACTACCGTGACTGTGGCGTCCGCCGTGACCCTGCCACCGGGTGCGGCAACGTGGGTGTATGCCAAGCTTGACAGTCCGGTCACAGCAGACGTGCTGTTCGAACCCATTCCGGTGTTCAGCTCCAGCCCGTCAGATGACCTCCCCTCGAAGCCTTCTGCCTGTGCTCAAAGGAGAGGCCCACGTATTTATACTCAACATCAGCAGCGTACCTCTCGCGCTGACTCCCGGCACGCAATTTGGTGCAGCCTCAGTTTTGGACCCCGGGTCACCAGTGGCGTCTCTGCAACCTGAAGCCCCGCCTCGCCACCCTCCAGCGCCGGCGATCCTATCATGGGAAGAATTTAACTTTGGACCCAGCCTCACCTGCGCGGAGCTCGCCTCTCTGAAGACCTTGCTGCTCGAGCATCGCAGTTGCCTTGCTCTCAGCGCCGGTGAACTCGGGTGCACTTCCTGGGCTCAACACCGGATCAACACCGAAAACCGCGGGCCCGTTCATCACCAACCTCGCCGTGTAGCGCCAGCCGAACGGAGAGTCATCCAGCAGCACGTGTGCGACATGCTTGACCAGGGAATCATTGCCCCTTCTTGCAGCCCTTGGTCCTCCCCTGTCGTCCTTGTGCGCAAGAAGGATGGAACACTCCGCTTCTGCGTTGACTATCGGAAGCTAAATGCTATTACTAATTGCGACGTGTACCCGCTGCTTCGCCTCGACGATGCGCTTGACCGCCTGAAGGGGGCCACGTTATTTTTCCACGCTAGATCTGCTCTCGGGCTACTGGCAGGTGCCTGTTCACACCCGACGATGCGGAAAAGACGGCTTTCGTGAGTCCCGACGGCCTTTACCAGTTCAACCGTATGCCCTTCGGTCTCTCGAACGCTCCAGCCACTTTCCAGCGTCTCCATGGACCGAGTCTTAGGCCATTTGAAGTGGACTATGGCGTTGGTCTACCTGGATGACGTAATTGTCTACGCGGCTACATTTGAAGAACACCAGAGACGCCTCAAACTCGTCCTCGAAGCCCTTACCTCTGCTGGGCTTCGCTTAAAACCAAAAAAATGTTTCTTCGGCTTCGCGGAGGTGACGTACTTGGGTCACGTTGTGAGCCGGCATGGCATCCGTCCCGACCCTGAAAAGCTAAAAGCGCTTACAGCTTACGAAGCTCTCACCACCGCCAAGGATCTCAAAAGTTTCCTTGGATTTGCTTCGTATTTCCGTCGTTTCATTCCGGACTTTGCCAAGCGCAGCGCTCCATTGACCGCCCTGCTGAAGAAGAATGCACCGTGGAGTTGGACGCAGGCCCAACAGCTCGCGTTTCTTGACGTCAAGCACGCCCTCCTCGAGCCTCCTACATTGGCCCATTACGACGAATCGGCCCCCATCGTCCTCCACACGGATGCCAGCCAAGATGTGCTCGGCGCTGTCCTCCTGCAAGAAGACGAGTCTGGTGACCACAAAGTCCTAGCTTATGCCAGCCGCCAGCTTTCCGACGTTGAGCGCCGCCGCCACTCTTCAGAACTCGAGTGCCTCGCCGTTGTCTGGGCCGTCGAGAAGTTCCGTCCCTACCTGTACGGCCGTCACTTCACCATTGTCACGGACAATAGCGCTCTCACTTGGCTGCAGTCCGCCAAACATTTGAATGCCAAGATTGCACGCTGGTCCCTGCAACTTCAAGAGTACAATTTCACAATAGTGCATCGGCGCGGCTCTGCCCATCAAGATGCCGATTTCCTTTCTCGGCCACCCTTGTTCCGTGACGGCTTTGACGGACCTGAGGACTGCACAAACGCAAGATCCCCGCCATTGCTGCCATAATCCACTCCCTTGGCACCGCCGCCGGCGCAGGCCTCCCGCCAACTACGCCGGGTCTATCGAATGAAGGACGACCTCTTGTGTCATGTGAAGCGGCTCCGTGGTCGACCACCCGTCTGGTTGCCAGTTGTGCCGGCAACACTGCGGTCGCAAATCTTGCGCGGCTTACACGACGCTCCCACGGGCTGGTCACCTTGGTCGCGGCAAGACCTACGCACGAGTGCCGGAGCGGTTTTGGTGGCCTAATATGTCCAGAGATGTCAAGGAACACGTGGCGTCCTGCCAGACATGCCACTACAGAAAACCGTCCACAGGTGTAACCAAGCCACCCCCGCAGGCTTTTTCGCCACCAAGTTCACCTTTCGAGCTGGTTGGACTGGATCATTTGGGCCCGTTTCCGAAGACGCGTGCCGGCAACCGGTATGTTCTGGTTGCGATCGACTACTTCTCCAAGTGGGTCGAAGCACTGCCCGTTCCAGACACGTCGTCCGCTCATGCCGTCGCGTTTGTGGAACAGCATCTCGTTCTTCGGCACGGTGTTCCCCGGCGCCTCATCACGGACCGTGGGAGCTGCTTTATGTCCCATGAATTCGAGCGAGCCCTCCGCTCCTTCGGCATTGCGCATTCCACTACATCCGTCAATCATCCGCAGTGCAATGGCCTCGTGGAGCGTGTTAACCGTACCCTCACGGATATACTCGCATCCTACGTCGCTCCGTCCCGCACAAACTGGGATCGTTTTGTTTCTGCTGCAGCTTTTGCAGTCAACACTGCAGCGCAAGAAACAACGCATGTGACGCCGTTCTCAGTCGTCTATGGCAGAACGCCCTCCATCCCTCTCGACGCGCAGTTGGGCCTTCCCCATCCTACTGCGTCACCAACTGAATCTGCTCAACGACTTCATTCCGCCCGCCTCGACGCCCAGCGCAACCTCCTCACGGCTCACGCGCGTGTGCAAGCGGCCAACGCGGCAGCACCACCACATCCCCCCTTCCGGCCCGTGACTTGGTCCTCGTTCGCCGCACCATCCGTGCGACTGGCCGTGCCGCAAAGCTCTTGCCCCGATACCGCGGCCCTTACCGTGTCGTTGCCCGACTCGGCCCCGTGACATACCGCCTCGAAGACCTGCCAGAGCATCGACCATGCGGTGTGCACCAAATTTTCCCAGAGCATGTTTCAAACATGAAGCGATATGTCTACGGCGCCTGCGGTGACTCTGACTTAGCTACCGGGTCCTCATCAGTGCCGTCGTCGCCTGCTGGCTCCATGCCTTCCCCACGCAATGCAGTCCCATAAACGGATCGCCGCTCAATATGCATAAAACTCCCTGAAGTTAGCCTAACCGGTGTGGGACCTTCTTCGGCGACTGCAGACACCTTCGCCCATCTCACACACTTCGAATTCAACGAAGAGTGTGACCGTTTCCTATCTGCGAGCCCACATTGCATCGCCCCAGGAAACCCTGCATCAAAGCACGGCCTGACATCTCCGCCCCCCCCCCCCCCGGTGGAAAGGTGATACGAGAATAAAAGAAGAGGCGGAGAGCGAGCGCGAGCGGCGAGCGCGCGGCTCTAGCACGAGGAAGATAGAACGAGAAAGCTTGGCCGCCGCCGGTCGTGCTTCGCCGGCTCTCCTCCGTACTGCTGCTATATTTCTCTGGGCGGGCCCGTGGCCACCCCGTGGCATCCCACACCGTAACAATATGGATGACATAATCATATACAGTGACAGTTTTGAGAACCATTTGCGCGATATTGAGCAGGTTTTGGTGCGACTAAGAGGAGCGGGTCTCAAGCTGAAGCCCTCTAAGTGCCAATTCCTCAAAAACGAGGTGAAATACCTCGGGCACGTTGTTTCAGCTGACGGCGTGCGACCGGACCCTGAGAAACTAAGGTGTGTCTCGGATTTTCCATCCCCGACTAGCGTCCGCCAGGTCCGGCAGTTTCTCGGCCTGATCGGTTACTACCGAAGGCACATAGAGGAGTTCGCCAAGCTCGCTAAGCCGCTCACCGCCTTAACAGCCAAAAATGTCGCCTTTCGCTGGGACGAAAACGCGGAGGATGCTTTTGGGGCCCTGAAAAGGAAGCTAATGAGTGCACCGCTGTTGCGCCACCCGGATTTTAATTTGCCCTTCGTTATGGCCACAGATGCGTCAAAGTTCGCAGTTGGTGCCGTGCTATCTCAGGTTATCGAGGGCAAAGAACATCCCGTTGCTTTTGCTAGCCGACAGCTGAGCCCCACAGAGCAAAAGTACGGAGCTACGGAAAGGGAGTGCCTCGCCGTTGTCTGGGCAGTAAAGCACTTCAGATGCTACCTTTACGGCCGCAAATTCAAGCTAGTCACAGACTGCCATCCTCTGAAATGGGTGATGAGTGTCAGGGACCCTAGCTCGCGACTCGCTAGATGGAATCTACACCTGCAGGAATACTGCTTTGAAGTTGAGCACAAGTCAGGAAAGACACATCTGAATGCTGATGCACTCAGCCGCACAGCTGCCGTGGCAGCTATAGATGAGTTTGTCCCCGTAGTCGACCCCGCCGAATTACGCACAGAGCAGTGCAAAGATCCTGACCTGAAGCGAATAATCGAAAGCTTAGAGGGCGCACCGTCTCACCCGAACAGCTAGGTTATTTCATTGGCAAAGACGGCACCCTGTGTCGGCGCACGAGGCCAACCAGGAAAGGGAGACCAGAGAAAACCGCTTGGGAGAGAGTCGTCATACCTCGGTCGTGGACAGAAAGGGTTCTTCGCGCGTTTCACGATGCGCCATGCGCCGGTCATTTTGGCGTAGCGAAGACACGCAGGCGTGTGGAGCGTTTGTACTTTTGGAGTGGCATGCGACAGGATGTTAGAGACTACTGTGCGAAGTGTCATTCCTGTCTCGAAAGAAAAACACCCAAGGGACGAAGACCAGCTCCAATTCAGCCGTTCCCTGAGGTTTCGGCTCCCTTCGAGCGGACAGGTATGGACATAATGGGCCCATTGCCCACGACCACTTCCGGAAACAAGTACATTTTAGTATTTGTCGATCACCTTTCAAAATACGCGGAAGCGGTAGCACTCCCAGATCAGAAGGCAGACACGGTTGCAAGAGCATTTGTCGAACAGATCGTGCTCCGACATGGACCCCCGAGGCAACTCTTGACAGATCGGGGAACGAACTTCGTGTCGCAGCTAATGAGGAGAGTTTGCGAGCTGCTTAAGATCGCTAAGAAGCAGACAACACCGTACCATCCGGCTTGCAACGGCGCGGTGGAGCGACTGAACCAAACCGTGGCCGGGTTCCTGTCGCATTTTGTTTCGCGCGACCAGCGGGACTGGGACTTGTGGCTCCCGTATGCAATGTTTGCCTACAATTCCGCAGCACACGAGAGCACGGGCGAATCGCCATTCTTTCTTCTCTACGGCCGAGACCCGGACCAGCCTAGTGAAGTGCCAGAGGGCCCCCGTCGTGTCCCATACGCTTCACTGGACGACTATAAGGTTGAGCTAGAATCGCGCTTGCAAGTGGCGAGGGACATCGCAAAGGAGGCCTTAAAGAAAGCGGCGAAGCGCAGGAAGGAGGTGCACGATCGCAGTGCTAGAGACGCGCCGTTTGATGTGGGGGACAGCGTGTACATTGAAAACTGCCAAAGGCAGATTGGGCTAGCTCGTAAGTTCCAGACGAAGTGGAGAGGACCGTGCGAGGTTGTCGAGAAGCTTTCTCCGGTAAACTTCAGAGTCCGAGACGTGAACCGGCGCTTGATAAGGATACACGCAAATCGCCTCAAGTCGGCACCGGTTCAGTATTCACGAAATGAGGAAAGGGAAAGCGCGGATTTTGATGGGGACAGAAGTGAAGCGGAGCGCGCAGATAGTTCGCAAGAAACGCCCTCTCCTGCATTTGTTCGGCAGGCGCCAGAGGTGACGGCCGGAATGCCACCGGATTTACTTCATGCATTGCTAGAAGAAGAAGCGCGCGAGGTTGCCGCGCAGATAACGCCAGGAGAGGCTCCTGCCACGAGCCCTCGCGAGTCCCAAAGCAGACAAAGGGTGACAGACTTACTTAGTATGACTCATGAAGGCCGATATCCGCTGCGAAATCGGAAAGCTAAGTCGGACTAATGGCGTAAACAGAGCGGAGTTGTGAACTGGTTAGAATTGTGTAATGCCGCAGCTCATAACATTGCTATGTGCTTATGTGTTAAGTTATCGGAGTTGGTAGTTAAACCTTTCTGTCATTAAGTAACACCTTCACAGGAGAGCATGCGGAGCGCATGCAGAACCTGCCCTACTTCCTTTCGTTATCTATATTTTTGTCTGTGCCGTGATCGTGCTAGAAGTGGGAGCTCCTTTGTAACTGTGGTAAATTTATTTCGTCCAGTTTGGACTAGAAAGGAGAGGCTTGGGTGCTGAGTTTCATGTTTATCTGTAAAAGAAGATCAGTGCTGCCCCTGGAGACGCCAGTTATGACAGCGGAGGCATATGGTGTTGTGCAGTGGTGTTGAGTGCAGCGAAAAGTGTTTTGTCGGACGCACTGTGCGAGGCGATTCAGAAAGACAAGGGGAGCTGCATGGACTCAAATGTTCGGAGAACATTCTTCTGGAGGGTGAGCGAGTGTGACGTTCCTTGTGTGTGCTACGAGGGTCCCCGTTCGACGGCGCGGCGTAGACGGAGCCCCCAGTGGCGGCGAAAGCACAACCGGACCCCCTTTCATGTTTCTACTGTATATGGCTGCAAGCAACTTGAGTGAGATTGCTTTTGGGCCTGCCGCCGTGGACCGCACGGAGACGACCCAGATGACAGCGGCATCATCAATTACCGAGCCATAGTCGTTGAGAGTGACGACCAGAACGAAGGGGTTTAAGCCCAACCGGACCCCCTTTCCATAGTGTCGGCACGAGTCGAACGCCGCCGCCGCCGCCGCCGCGGGGAGACGGGCGTTATCCTCCCCAATTGCCGTGGCCGTTCCAGGGGGCCTCGTTTCGGCGGGCCTGGCCCCGTGGCAAGACGGTGGGCATCATCAATCAACCCTCCCGAGCACATCCCAGGACAAGGGACCACTTTCCCGGCCTTTTAGTGACCTCGCGTTCCGGCCTTGAGGGGCGAGTGTCATTTGATGGAGAACGGAGGCCGGTGACCCGCGAGAACCGACAGCGGGCCAGAGCGCGCCTTACCACAGCCGACGCTATGCGCTACCTCGAAGACAACCTTCTTTCCCTCGGACTCAACACGTGAGGGGGGCGAGACCATAAGTGCGGTGGTGTGTTTGTGCGCCCAAGTGAAAGCCCTAGCCCCCCCCCCCCTCCGGCGTGGGCGTCCTCACCCTAGGGAGTGTGGGGAGAAGAGGATATAAAAATCGACAAGCAGTACGGAAGAAGGACGCTCAGGACGACATCGTTCGCCAAGGGGGCCTTCAGCGCCGAAGCCCGACGGCGTGCAGCTTCTGCCAGCAACCGTTCGAGATCAACTCCGGAGCCCCTCCATCGTCCCCATGAAGTCGTCGGCACGTAAGCTCGGACGCCCCAGCCTCTGATGTATAATCTTAATCATGTGTAATTATTGAATATATCTGTTTGTTTAAACTGAGCCATACGGTGTCTCTTTGCCTCTCCGTCCCGTGTGGACCTGCGCATTATGGGGGGTCATCACAACGAGTTAGACAGGCAGAGCAGAACAGTGTGTCTAAAATTAAACATGCAGAGAACCAATGTAATGTTCAACAGTCTCGCAAGGGAACAGCAGCTCACAATTGGTAGCGAGGTGCTTGAAGTGGTGGTTTAGGGCAGGTAGTGACCGCTGATCCGGATCATGAGAGGGAAAAGCTAGATGAATCAGAATAGGGTCGAGCGCATAAGGTCGGATCTCTGAAGGTGATGAATGGCAGCTTACCATTGTCCCTCAATACAAAAGTGTACAACAGCTGTGTCTTCCCGGTACTCACCCATGGGGCCGAAATGTGGAGGCTAGCGAAAAGGATTCAGCTTGAGTTAAGGAGAACGCGGCGTGCTATGGAAAGAAAGATGATAGGTGTAGCGTTAAGAGACTGGAAGTGATAGCGTTAGTCATGCGCATACCCTCTAATACCGTGTGACTAGGAGCAAGTGGGGTGCGGTTGGGGATAGCCTCCGGGGTGGAGGGGGGGGGGGGTATTTACATTGCTAAACTTCTGCCATACGGGGAAGCCAGCGTTCCGAGCAGCGGGCCTCGTGTTGTGAAGCCAGTCTCAGTGAAGGCTTGGGTCGGCTCTTGTGTGGCCTGCTGACTGAAGATGCTGCGGAAATCAATTGTACCTTAATCTGTAACTTTAATGAGAAATTATTAAGTTTATAGTTTACCGGTAACAGAAGTAGGTCTTTAATAAAAAGCGATAGCTATAATTTTTTTCATTTGTTTACCCTAAATGCCCATGGGGGCATTGCATAGAGGGGGAACATCACGCAAGCAATACAAAGAACAAAATACAATACTAAGATAACGACACTTAAATAGCATGCAGCAACACTTCATAAAAGGTTTTATGCAGTCATGAATAAGAAATACAGCATGCCTGAATTAAAACAAGCAGGCATAGAATACAACTTTCTCAAAGACTTTTGAAGAACAAAAACAACACACACACACACACAAAAGAATCAAGAATGCAAAACTAACTGGTCAAACAATAAATCTTACACCCCTCCTCCTCAGTCCTACAATCTTTTAGTACTGATAGGAATTGATGGCAGCTTAACTACCGATTAGAGGAGGACATTCTATTCTCTTATCGCAAGGTGAAGAAACAAAAATCTGTATGCGTCTGTTCGCGCAGAGGGAGGTTCGATTTTTTTTTGTGGTCAAGTCGATGAAATGGGCGCATGGCAGGCCTAATTAGCGGTGCGGATGTAGGGTGTGGGGTCAAAACATTCTTTTAAAGAAAGGCAAGGCGTGATGCCTTACGTCTTCTTTACAACGTAGGGATGTTTATGTTCTGTTTTAATATAGTGACGCTTGAAAACCGCGTGTGCTGACGTGCGATGAATAGACTGGACATGTTTTGCAGTGTCTCTAATGTGTTAATAAGGTACTGTTGATGAGGATGCCAAAAGAATGGCGCATATTCGAGTTTCGGTTTGGCCAACGTGGTATAAGCGATTAGTCACGTTTCTTTGTTAGCTTTTCAAAGTTACCGGCGAATAAAACCTACAATTTTATATTTGTTATTGAGAATGTAATTAGTATGAGTACGCTAGGAAAAATTAGGGGTTAAATACACACCTAAGTATTTGAAAGATTTAATAGACTCTATTTCAGTACTACAAATGATTTAGGTGTATGTCAAAACGTGACAGCTGGTACTGAAACGTATTAACGTAGTTTTTTAGTGTTAATCGTCATTTGCCATTCAGAGCACCACCGATATAACTTAGACAAATCGTTTTGTAGCATAACAGAGTCAGTGAGGTCAGAGAATGGACGGTAAGTTACATAATCATCGGCGAACAATGTGATTGATGATGTAATGCTGGATGGAATATTATTTATGTATATAAAAAATAATGTTGGTTCAAGCAGAGGTCCTTTGGGGACACCAGATTTGACATACTGAGGAGAGGTTTTAACATCGTTAGTAATGACTGAATGAAATCTGTTGTGGAGGTACTCTTGTACCCACCTAATAACTTTGTTATTGATGTTAATTCTGTTCGTTTCATATATCAGGCGATTATGGAAAGCACAATCAAACGCCCTTGAAAAATCGATGAAAATGACATCAGTTTGCCTTAATTGTTCTAAATTGCGGTAAAGGTCTGTAGTCAGTCAAAACAGCTGGGATTCACAAGAACGTTCGCGCTGAAATCCATGCTTCTACGGAAAAGGGGCATGATTCTCAGTGATATAATTCATTATGTGTCAAGATTAAACATGCTCTAATAATTTACAAACAACTGTTGTCAAGGATATGGGCGTATAGTTAGTCAGGTAATCTTTATCCCCTCCTTCAAATATGGCTAAACCATGAGCAAGCTTCCAATCATCTGGAATCTCGGCCGCATCAAGTGACTGCTGAAATATGTGTGCCATATTTAAAGAGACAGCAGGCTGTTGCTTCACTGTGTGCGCTATTCCTAGTGACACCAGCCCGCAGCATTAAGTTATTTGTTTATTTATTACAAATTTTTGCAGCGCCCGAAGGCATTATTGAAGGGGAAAAACACAATAACTTCTGCTCGTTTGGCCGAAAGTACAGAGGATAACAAAAATACAATACAAATAAAACTACAAAAATACAATTACAAAAAATACAAAATACAACTAATAATAGATGAGGAAAACCCTGCACTGAAGGAGACCAACCGCGCTACATAAAACAATGACACTAATTAAATGAAAAGACACGCGCAAGAGAACAGCGCGCCACGTCACACATCAGAAAAGAATGCGCAGAATTGACCTTCCGTGCAGCACTCAGTGACGCCGGCTGGCTGCCTGTTCCACTCATTGATCGTCCGTGGAAAGTACGACGTTTTGTAAATATCTGTCCTACATTTCATCTCTGGCATCTTCAACCTCACTTTTTTTCTAGACAACTGTCTAGAAAAAAAGTGAGGTTGAAGCAGGTACCGCTCTTTGTCAATGCTCAGATTTCCAAACTAGATGCGAGGCACTATTTGCAACCTCAAATGATTCCTACGGTTAGCTAATGATCCCCAACCAAGGTGGTTTTTAAGAGACGTGACACTAGTTGAGAAGCTGTAATTATTGCACACAAATCTCGCAGCATCAAGTTATAGCCACAGGCTATGTTCCAGTACACTGGCGAGTGGCACGTTGATGCAGGAAGCACACCGATAGTGTGGGTGCACCGTAATCTTGCTTTTTCATTACACAAGAGCTTATCTACTGCAAAATTTTATATATCAAACTAACGGTATACCCAAATTTTTTGCGATCCCCTTATAGTTCGATACATCTGAGATCGACTGTACTAATTGACACAACAGCTTTACTGGTTAAGATACAACAGCTGTATCTTATCGGTACTCACCTAAGGGGCAGAAACAAGGAGGCTAACAAAAAGAGATCACCTTAAGTTAAAACAACGCAGCGTGCCATGGAAAGAAGAATGATAGGTGTAACATTAAGTTACCGGAAGCAGCCAGAGTGGGTGAGGGAGCAAATGCAAGTAACTGACACCCAAGTCGAAATTACCAGAAAGAAATGGGCTTGGGCAGTGCACGTAATGCAAAGGCAAGAAGCCGCTGGTCCTTAAGGGTAACGGAGTGGATCCCAAAAGAAGGCAAGTGTAGACGGAGGCTGCAGAAGCATAGGTGAGCGGATGAGATTAAGAAGTATGTGAGGATACGGTAGTCGCTGCTGGCAAAGTATGTGGTTAGTGGAGATATAAGGAACAAGCCTTTGCCCTGCAGTGAGCGCAGTCAGTCTGAGCATGACGATGATGATGAGGTGCTCCCGGCTGACACAGGACAGGATTAAGTGGAGTGACGTGGGAGAGGAATTTGATCTGAAGTGGCCTTACTCAGGCTGGTGAGGATGATGAAGTGTGCTTTGCATTTACAGAGATGCTAGTTCTGTCGGCAGAGATATTAAAATTTTTTAAAAGTTTTTTTGAAGTTTCGTTGTTACTTTTTCATGAAAAATTAGTCCGGTTTTCGTGGAATATTCATCAATGCCGACGAACTCAACAATCCTACGATTTAGAGTCCCGCTCGAAAACATTCTGTAGTTTTTTTTTTAATGTGCAGGAGGTAGCAGGAGCATACATAAAGCGTAACTTATTCTCTGGGACATTAAACACAATAGGCTCTCTCGGCTTTCAAACAGCAAAAAGTGAATAAAAATTGTAATATGTTTTGCACCTTCAGCTTGAGTTTTGTTGTAGGCTGCACTTTTTCTGTATTTTGCATATTTAATATGTGAAATTCAAGGGTGCCAACGGTGCAGCGGACCATGTACGATTTCAAAGTGCACACAAATAGGATGAAAGCCTGGAGATCACAGCCCGACTTATTACTTTCCACTGAACCATGAGTGCTGAGAAGTGACCTTTGAAGGAGTTTGCAAAGGCAAACATTATAGCACATATACGGAATGCCGACAGTGTTGCAAATCTTACCTTAAAAATAAACTCAGGTGAATGTAGGAAGCCCAAATCTGGTTTTCTTTACCACTAGATGAAAAGCTGTAAGTGCTGCTAGGATATACTGGTGGGCGACAGCATCGTTATTTATGTTTTGCTGCGCCGGTTATATAAAGTTTCTCAGGCAACAATCTCTTTACTAAGCCGAGCGTTGAACGTTACATGAGCCAGGGCCTTAGAAAACATGATACAGCTCGTCCAGAAAAAAACGACTTAGTCAAAAGCGATGTATTAAAAATTTGTACGTTCAATTTGGGAAGGATGGATTACCGTTTATTATTATTATATAATAATATTAATTGGTTTTTGGGGGAAAGGAAATGGCGCAGTATCTGTCTCATATATCGTTGGACACCTGAACCGCGCCGTAAGGGAAGGGATAAAGGAGGGAGTGAAAGAAGAAAGGAAGGAGAGGTGCCGTAGTGGAGGGCTCCGGAATAATTTCGACCACCTGGGGATCTTTAACGTGCACTGACATCGCACAGCACACGGGCGCCTTAGCGTTTTTCCTCCATAAAAACGCAGCCGCCGCGGTCGGGTTAGAAACCCGGGAACTCCGGATCAGTAGTCGAGCGCCCTAACCACTGAGCCACCGCGGCGGGCTTATTATTATGTGGAGTTCACAAAAAACAAATGCACTGTTTGGTGACACCGCGCCTTTTTTGTGGTCCATTTCTACAAAGTATAAATAAGCCAGCGAGATATTAAAAAAAGAACAGTTGAATACGCTCAAGCTCTACCCCACAGCAGAGTCCAAACTGTGGTTGAAGGGATTTGTCGCTGACCGTCAGTAATAGCTATATAAATTCTTAGAACTTAGAAAATGTGATTACCGTCGGTTTTGCGGCTCAACCACTTTTGCCCAATCTTGTCTTTGGATTTTCCGAGGTCACATTTTGTTTGCAAGAGAAATTAAATCTACGACCCTCTCGAGATTCCGCGCAAAACAAAAGTCAAGAACGGAGAACGAAGACATTACGAGTGCTGGCTATTAACGCTATATTTAGATAGCCGGTTCTGGTTGCGTCTTTTTCCTTCATGCTCGCCTCGTGTATCGCAACATGAACAAGTTGTTTGTCCGAATGACTAAGATGATCAGTTCTAGAGAAGCGTAAAGAGGCCAGTACTAGCATTCTTTCTGAGAGACAGCTCAGAGTCTTGGTGTCGTCGTAGTCTTCATTCCACCTGCGTGTTTTGGCTATGCCATGAAAAAATTGCCCCCGGTGACAAAGGAAGCGCTCCATGGACTTAAGACACATACAAAACGAGCCTATCGTGGCACTGCTTGAGGCGGTCTACGCGTATAGTGTCGCGGCATTGACGACGCAGATCCTGGGACGAAGCAACTGGTCCAAAATAGTCGGATACAACTCATAAAAGAAGCGGCTTTTCTCCGTCAAAGGGCCCACTTTACAACAATGACGTCGACCGATTCTCATCAGCCTGCGACATCGAGAATGCAGTGATTGGCCGAAGAAAGGGGATCGTCCCTTCCTTCCATAGGCGATTGCCCCCCCCCCCCCCCCCCGCATTTTCAGGCTGCTCTTTGCATTGTTACGCTAGCAGGCAAGGTTGGAAGAGGATCTTTTGTCCGGGAAAAGTCGCTTAGTTCTTGAGTTGTTTCCGACTATAAGGAGAACATGTTTCCGACATGGTAAGGCTGCGCAAAAAGAACACACACACGAGACCGGGCACCGGAGGAGCGGAAAGTGACAACGAATTTTATTTGCAGAATGCGGGACTATTTGAAGGCAATAAAAAACAACCAGGCAAGCACAGTAAAGAAACGCGCATGTTACAAACTGTGGACGCCAAGGCCAAATCTTAAATCTTATGAAGGAAGGGCATTTCACTGCTATACACCTCAACTGAAGAATCGCTGATGCAGTCACACCCATTTTTTTTTTAAAGGGGCTATGAAAAGAGCACTAATAAAGTACGGTATACCTGACGTGTTAAACCACTCCGCATCACGAATAATCTCCAGCATGGTTTTTTTATGCGCTTTGTAGAAGCTGAGCTATCTGTATCCAGAATTTCAATTTCAGGGTATTCGCGCTTTTTTCTCTCCTCTCATTACTTTTTGCACACTGGAAGGTCGGCGCTCCTCAGGCGGCCCTACTTCCGACGGCGGAGCTTCCTCACTCGCTGTGGCTACGCGGCTCAATAGCCGCGGTCATGGTAGCTGCCTGATGTCTGAAAGAATGTAACCAATAGCCATCTGCTCATTTGTATGCGCCAGTGCGAGCGACAGAGGAGGCTGCGAACATGAAAATGTCGCCGTGGAGGGCGCGCCAACTTTCGCGCGTGGTTGTGGGCCCTCTGCTTTGTGTCGAAGTGCATTACTTGGTTCGAGTTTTCATTACAACACAACGCAATGATTGAGCGAGTTGATGTGCTCTCCTTGGAAGATGTTTCAGTTCCCCTTTAAGATAAGGTCATGTGCGGTAGTGTTGCGGCCCCTTCCCATAATTATGATCTCGCCGAGTAACGTCCTCCAGTCCTGGCAAGTCAGGCAGTGTTTAGGCAAATATGAACCCTCTCTTGTCTGTAACTATAGGCCATATTAGCGTGCACGATCATTAGCACAGCATCCAGTCCGGCCTACCTACTTTTTACCAAAAGGTAGTTGTATCTCGTATATGACATCAACGGCGGATTCCACGAAGGGCCGAGCGTGCTTCTTGCCACAACCACTTTTCTTGGCTCGTTTAATCGAATTTTATTCTTCGCAAAAAACGTACAGTACAAAGGACATGTTCTGGCGAATGCACTGGCTTCAGTCGATATCACAATGTGTCATTCATTTGTACAAATGTGAACCTACATATAAGTGTAATGACATCGCAATGTGGACAATTCATAGTTTAAGTTTTGTACGAACTGCCTTAATGCAGCTGAATCCCTTTTATTGTGTACAATGAAAGGTAAGAAAAATGCAAACACTCGCCAACCTTGACAGTACGGTCTGACAGCAATAAAGCTCGTCGACCATCGCAGAACCAAGGCCTTCATCCATAATACGAAGTTCCTCCTTCAAGTCTTTCAGTAACAAAATTCTGAGATGATCGAGTAAGGGAAACATAGCTTTCTGCGGGCGTCCCCGCAAGACAGCCAGTCCCCTCAGTTTCCAGAGCACATATGCACCCAAGCACATTATTAGCTCAACGAAGACATCACGATGGCTACAATGCCACTGCATGCTAACCTGGAACATGCGCGTTAAAAAACATCAAAAATGGATTGCGACTGGGCATTCATAGACAGCATGACTCAAAGTTTAGTTCGACTGCATCGCAGACATGAGGTGGAGGACGCCAGCCCCACGCCACAATGTGGTCGGCTCTGGGCAACGCTTCTATTTCTTGAATCCAAGTGAAGTTGCGGACATCTGCAGGGAGAGAGGCAGTGACTCTTCGTTCCTGCCTATTTACCCACTTTCCTGCGCAGGTCTTAATACAGGGTGTTAAACGCCCCATATTCACAAGTTTCACTCGTGGACTATTTTTTCAGATCACATTCAGGCACGGTGTTTTCTTTGCTGCTTGTTTGGTGATGCGGGGGCATAAAACTTACAGTTTGTAAGGTGCAGTAAACACCACTGTCACTTTGTGCTTGCCCACCTCCTTCTTCAGACTCCTCTACACCTTCCGCCCTTTGTCGCGCTGTTCTTTTCATTTTTTAGTAGTTCTTCAGCTACAGCCGCCATGATGGCAGAGAATAGCCTGCCTACGTGTTCATTAAAGCTTTCCTTCGTTTTGTGCACTAAATCATGTCTACAGAAAATGCAGGAAAGCTTTAATAAACAGGTAGGCAGGCTTATCATTGGCGCATTCCCCTGTGCGATCGTGGCGGCTGTGGCTCAAACTATGCTAAAAAATGAAAGGAAAAGCGCGAGAAAGAGCTTAAACAAAGGAAGAGCGATAGTGAAGCCGTATGTGCATAAGGTGTCACAAACCCTAAATAATGTTGCGAGCAGCGTACGTATTAGGAAAGTTATGCGTCCGCATCACTGAACAAGGAGCTAAGTGGTTGTGGCTAGAAACACGCTACACCCTTTACGAAATGTGCCATAGGTGCCGTATATGAGAGGCCAATAACGTATGCTAACAAGTACATAGGCCAGGCTGGACGGTGCGTAAACGATCGTGCAAGGGAGCATGGCCTATCGTTTTCCACGGGGGAGGGTTCAGATTTGCTCAAACCTTGACTTAGGGCTTGATGACACTGTTCGATGAGATCAGAATTCTAACAAGAGCTGCAACACTATTCCACGTGAGCTGATGGAAGCCTATATCATAAAGAAAAAAAGGGCCTCACTGCGTTAACGCTTTGTCTGTTGATCTGTATAACAGATAAATATCCTTTTTTCATAACATGTAAGATTGGCCTTGACGTCTCCAGTTTGTAGCAAGCGCGGTTTTGACTGCGCATGCTTGGTTGTTTTCTGTTTCCTTCAAATAGCGCCGCATTCTTCGATTAAGATTATTTGTCAGGAGTGAGGAGGACGTCGTCTGTGGAAAAGACGTGGCCTAATATGGTGAGCGCCCGGACATCGAAGAAGTTCTTTTTCATGTTCAATTGCAGGCCAGCATCAGTGAAAATTGAAACGCGCGCCCCATGGGCGAATCATATGGGAGGGAACGTCTTGTGACAAGGCGACTACTTCGTGTAGATAACACAGGCACATTTTCCACATGAGCCTGCCAAAAATCATATCCCCTGATGCGATCAAAAGTTGCGGCACGCTGCTTAAGCCGAACGGCTTGAGCAACATGCCGCAACTTCGTGCCGCAAATTCGTACCGCACAGCTGAGATGACACAAGCGGTCTTCACGCGGTCAGTGCCAGCTATTGGCACCTGCCAGTACACGGAGGGTATGTTGAAGTATGGAAGGAATTCCGCTCCTTGAGGGCAGTCGAGGGCGTCGTCAATGCGGGGCAGAGGGTATTTCTGCGTGAAAATTTATCAAGAAAAGTTCATTCCGATGGCACGCTGCAGCGTTGAAGACGGACGCCGAAGTGATCGTCCCGTCCTAAGTTTTTCTCGCTTCCCAGCGCCCGGCGGCAACACTCCCAGGCTTGACCACGGCCAGCGCGGACCGCAACTGATGAGTCACTCTCTCGGCGGAGTGGGTGATGCAACTGTACAGTGCCGCCGCGGTGGCTCAGTGGTTGCAGCACTCGGCTGCTGACCCTAAAGACGCTGGTCCGATCCCGGAAGCGGCAGTCGAATTTCGGTGGAGGCGAAATTTTAGATGCACGAGTACTGTGAGATATCAGTGCACGTTAAAGAAACGCAGGTGGTCGAAATTTCCGGAGCCCTTCACTACAGTGTCCGACATAACCTGAGTCGCTTTGAGACGTTAAACCTCTTGCAGCCAATGAAACAGCCACTGTTCAGTAAACCGTGGAGGGTATAAAAACATAGAAAACAACTAAATACCAATAGCTGTGACAATGCAATAGCATAGAAACCTCGCTGCGAGCTGTCATGCGAGACCAGACATATCATACAAGCGGAAAGGGGTTTGCTTTCTTATACTTTGACACATGCCAACAGAGGTCGATGGCAGCTGGTCTTGCATGTACTAACCTTGGCACACGACAGGGTTCTTGCCATGCCAGCTTCTTTCTGCTCTCTCCTTCTTCTAACCTATAGAAGAAGACTGGAGGACATCCATTCTGTACTTTGTCATTTGCCAACTATGGCAGGTAGCAAGTCGTAGCTGGCTCTTGTATGTGTCAAATTATGTTGGTGCGTAGTGCGACACCACTGGTGGGTGTGGGAACATGAGGCTCTTAGGTTGATGATAGAAAGCGAGCTCAATAGTCGGAGACAGAGCACAGAGCGAAACGAGCGATCAGGTCGTCTTTGATTCAGGTAGGTTATCTCAAGAAGCCTTTTTCTTTTTTTCATGTCGCTCATTATGTTACCTTTGTAAAGTAATGTAAATATTGTATGTAAAGCTCCGTTAGTTCTCTCCGACGTCGACATTCTTCGACTGGCCTGACGATGTGTGGATACTGCTCCGAGTTCCAGGAAACTTGCCCACTCTACCGTGACTCCCACAAAGCCAGAACAGTGCCTTGTCGTGGAGCATCCGCTTCTTATTCGGGAGATGCTGGTTCGATCCCCATTGCCGCCGGGTTACACACCGGTTTTATAACGAGTACAATACTTGCCCCGGTATTGCACTCGGCTTTTCTTGGGTGAACAGCTTGGGAAAAGGGTCAGAGGCCAAGCCGTTGCTTTGACGGGCCAGTGATGTGTTCCGCACTCAAGCAACCCTAAATTAGCCTCATGCGGTAAAAACCCACATGTGGCCCTTTTTTACCGAGGCTATGGTATTGCCGAAGAGCATCCGTCCTTGCATTCGGGAGGTGCTGGGTTCGATCCCCAGTACCGCCTGGTGCCCATCGGTTTTTTAATGGGTACGAGATTTCCCCCGGTCTGGTGCTTGGCTCTTCTGTGGTGAGATGCTTGACAAAAAGGTCTGAGTCAAACCGTGCCCTTTTTCGTGGCTGGGCGAGTGGTGTCGAGCCTGGAGTCGTGCAGGTAGCCTTCCCGCAAATTTAAACGATGTCATCGGCTCACCGACAGCGTTCAACGTCCTTCCTATATAGGGCGTGCCGCGTCTGTTCGGTTCTTCGCGCAAAGGGAGGCACATACATACATACATACATACATACATACATACATACATACATACATACATACATACATACATACATACATACATACATACATACATACATACATACATACATACATACATACATACATACATACATACATACATACATACATACATACATACATACATACATACATACATACATACATACATACATACATACATACATACATACATACATACATACATACATACATACATACATACATACATACATACATACATACATACATACATACATACATACATACATACATACATACATACATACATACATACATACATACATACATACATACATACATACATACATACATACATACAAGTCGCGTCTTTCCGAACCGGTGACACCGCGCGTGAGCGAAGTGCAGAGGGCGTCATACAGATCGCTCAAGGCTACGTGCTCTGTATCGGCAATGATCAAATTTTAACACAGTTCTCGTACTGTCTACGACGCGCGCCGGCGTGATTCCCTCCGCGCCACGCCAGCTTTCCTATTGCGCACCGATTCTTTGTGACAAGGTATAGTTCGAAATAAATGCTGGCGCGCGTGTTGCTATTAGCTGGATAATACTGAATTTTATGTACATTCCAAAAAGGGAAAAACGGCTTGACGGTGTTATGTGCAATGGGGAGCCCTAAAATGAAGGATGACATGGAAAATTTTGTTGCGTGGGGATTCCTTTCGCCACCACAAAAAGAAAGTTTGGGATTCTAGAAGACTTGAAGGTGGAGGACTTAACGGCTTGGGAAGCCAATGGGGTCAATTATGATATAAAGAACGCTGCATGGAAGCCGAAGGAAAACAAAGAAAACTCAGTAAAAGCGTTGGAGTGGAGAAAAAGGAACGCTGCCAGGAGGTAGGTGAGGGCGAAGGTAGCCAATGAGGCCAAGGCCTGTAATAACTAACAGCGCACGTAAACCGAAACGAAAGAACGAGAACACAATTAGCGCGAAGCAGAGAAGCAGGAACGCTGCAAGGACGCAGAAAAATAGGATGATCATGTGAAAGCACAAAGGGTAGCGTCACGATATCGTAGGAAATAAAAGAAAGATTAAAGAGGGGGTGCAACGGTGGAGCTCGCTGTTGCCGAGTCAAACTTCTGCGGGAGTCCGTGATAACAGCTAAAAAATCCAGGACCAACTCTGGCCGTTCCTCACCGGCAAAAACATGGCAAAACATCTCTTCAAATTTTTACACGTCTATGCGAAAAATGACATTAAGTAGGCTCTTTGACCACGAAATTTCTTAGCCATCCTTCGCCGATAAGTGTCTGGCGTGGTGATGTGCTTACCAAAGGAAGCGTTTGAGAGTCAAAGCGAGGTAAAAGATGCTCTGTGGAGTAAGTTTAGGTTTTTAGGCGAGCGCTTCCAGCAAATTCTCCGGTGCGCAAAAAAAAAGTATAGTATGTTGCATAATTGACTCTGCTTTTTGGATGAAAGCCAGTGTAGTTGTTTCGATCAAGGGCGATGCATTTTATGACGACCGATATAGAGTGGTATACAGTGCCCATGGTTGAAGCAATTCTGCAATTGCACGAAAGATGATGTAAGGCTCTGGCTGCATGATACTCGCCCGGGAGCTGATCTTAACACAGAAGATGAGCTGCGTGAGGAGTACTACACTCGACCTAATGTGCACGGCATTGCCGTACGCATTGAAAAACACAAAGAAAATGCACTTCTCCAAAGAAACGCGATGAAAGAAAACCAAATCCTGTGTAGCGACATTCGAAAACATACGTCTCCTGCGAAGGATACAGTATGGAAAGCGCAAAATGAGTCACAGAAATCGAGATCACGTTAGGAATATTTTGGTAGTATTGGAAAGACGTTGACAAAATTAGACCTTGCTCTTAAAAATTTCAGCATGTTGTATCAGAAATAAAACCATTAATTCAATTGTCAACTACCTCAATAATATCGAGCGGTCTGTCAGTATAGATAATTTTCAGTCTGTTTACAAGCCTGTTAAACAACAATTTCCCAGAGAAGCTTCCGTGGTCCGCTGCTACTTAGTATACAGCGTGTTAAAAATTATATTTTACTGATATAAAAAAAAACGTGAAACGCCGTACGGTATTGCCGCTTTTCCATGTTGGTAATGCGGCTACGCGCACAAAAATTGCGGCAATAATTCTCCCCGTAAATTCAGTAGTTAACTGAAATTCAATAATTAACCTTTTATTGGCTGAAGTTAGCATGCATGTAAATATTGGGAACTTGGAGGCAGTTGCCTTTCAGGGCTGTTCCGTTTTGCACAGTTTTTGTAACGCCCATGTGTCCTGAGAGGCGCACGTCTAAAATTTCGTCCCAGTTCGTCTAATTACGCATGCCAGACGTCGGCTCTCAGCGTGAGGCACCACCCTCGTGTGATGCAGCTGTTGCGTATGGCACTCTGTCTTGCAAGAATGGGCAGCGAGCGGCATACCGTCTTTCTATCGGCTGTAGATGCGATCGCTTAAAGAAATAGCTCTCCCTTATCGCCGACTCAACAGTGGTTCATTCGTTTCGATCGCCAAGAAGGAAAACGCTGATCCAGAACGAAAAGTCATCCGTGCCGCCGCTCGCTACACGCTCTTGTAAGGCTTAGTGCCATAAGCAAAAGCTGCGTCATGCGAGGGACGTGCTTCACGACGAGAGCCGCTTTCTCGCATGCGCAATTAGTCGAACTGGCACAAAATTTTAGACGTGCACAACCCAAGACGCAGGCATGTTACTAAAATTGTACAAAATGAAATACCCCTCAAAAGCAACTGCCTCCAAGTTCTCAATATTGACACGCACGCTAACTTCAGCCAATAAAAAGTCAATTAATAAATTTTAGTTAATTACTGAATTTACGGGGACAATTATTACCCTAAGTTGTGTCCGCCTGGCCGCATTGCCAACGTGCAAAATCGGCATTGCGTACGGCGTTTCACATTTCTTTTTAAATCACTAAAATCTAATTTTGAACACGCTTTATATGAACGAGTATATTAATGGTCTAATATGTATGGAGATAACCCGCCGAGGTGGCTATGTAGTCATGGCACTGACCCGAAAAACGAGGGTTCTATTCCGGCTGCGGCGGTCGAATTTCGACGGATGTGAAATACTAAGAGTCATGTAATGTGCGGTGTGAGTGCACTCTAGGAAACTCCGGGGGGCCGAAATTCCCTGAGCCCTTTAGTGCGGCGTCCCTAATAGCGTAAGTCACTTTAGAACTTCATTCCCTCATGAAACGATATGCAGATAAAGAATATGATTACGTTATGCACGTAATAACACGAGCATATTTTTGACTGGAATGAACCCAAATGGTTTAGTAATAAAAGAAAATTAAGTATTAGCTAAAGTACATTTATGGTCTACCAACAATGATGTTTACTTAACTCAAGTAAAAGAAAATCTACATTTTAGTGCCAAAAACAAGTCTTATAAATTTAATAGTTCTTTGAAATTGGAGGTTAATGAAATACAAATAACTAATGCATTAAAATCATTGGATATTTACCCTAATGAATACCTTTTGTTGGATGCTCATATTGAGCCTATGCAGAGTAAGCCCTTTCGTGCATTCAAAACTTTTTGAAAAGTGCGCCACATGATACCTGTGAGAACAAAAATTTTGTTGTATTTCGGGTTATTCGAATTCAATAAAAGATACTGCAACTTAATCTGCTCTAACAATAGAATCACCAAGAGCAAGATACCTTTAGTGCTGCAAAAAGTGTGTTCCAAGGAACAGCAACTGTGCCTACTCTTTTTTTGGTCCTTTATGCTAAAAATATCACATAATCAAATTTAACTGGATTAAGTTTTAGGTCTGCCTCAACTGCTCAAAATATTGGCCGAAAGTCGAGTGCTGTTCTACCAAACCATTAACTTGCGTACCATGAACTTTAGTATGTTCCACGGTTTTGGAATTGAATCTCGGTTTTGGCTGCTCCATTTTCATGGACACGAATTCCGTAAGACGCGCGTGCGACGTGTCATATCAGTTCACACTAAATAATCCAAGATTACCTGACTGAACTCCGGGCACTATCTTCACTACCGCATTTCTTCCTCTCGTTCCTTCTATTCACACCTTCATAACTTTGCTGACAGTGCGTTTCAGCTGTCTTCACTTCGCAAGACTGTTTTGCATTTTCCTTTCCTCAAAATTACTTATTAACCAGACTCGTAATGCGTTGACTGCACCTCGCTCTCAATCGTGCACTTAGGGCTAATGTCACTACCAGGTTGAATTTGCCGACTGCCGACCAACGGCCAAGCGTCATTGCTACGTCGGCAAACGACCTAGTCGGCAAATTGGCGTCCCACGGTCCGACACGTACCAGTTAGGACGGAAGCAAAGGCGACGCATGAAAGAGTTATGCGGGACATTGGTCCTACGTTACAGGCCAACTGTTCTTATCTAAATCGAAACGCAAATTAAGCGGCCTTTATAATCCTCTGGTAGATTAAATAAGCAGTTGCGCTCGAGTTCACCTTGAAAGACAAAACCCTGGTTACTAAGGTAAACGTGCGCGAAGAAAATTGTTCCAGTTTATTTCATATAGACGGCTGAAAGGTTTAGGAACAATTGATAGCGTTCGCTTAAGAACCGCAGACACTGAAATCTAGAAAACAGTAAGAATTATTCTGAATAAAACTTTAGATATTAAGTGACAAATTTTTCATTGCTGACTGAGCAGAAATAAGCAGTGGCAGCCTTGCTTTTTCGGCTCCGAGAGCTCTGCTGGTGTGATTGGGAACAAGAAATCCGAGCGAAAATATCTCGCTGCGTTGCTGTGGCACTTGTCGTTTCTCAAGGTAATGAAAGTTTGCACCGGTAAAATCTCATGTTGAAAGAAGCCTCCCACGTAACTAGAGTATATAGGTGTGTATCATGTGCTGTACGATAACACTTTGAAAACTAACCGGCAGAATTGGGATGTCTACGTTTAACTCTTTTCAACTAGCCCCAAAAACGCGATGATCGGTTCGTCGCTGTTCTCGTTTTAATCGCACTCATACTGGAGCAAGAACAACAAAACATGGCTGTCACAAATGCAAAAACTACTCTATAAAAAAGACAAGCCGAAATGTGCGCACGCAGGAAGAATGCAATGAACATAGGCACATATAAATAAACGCGCAGCGATAAAAAAATGTAGCCTAAAAGCAAGAGAAAATGAAAGCGGGCGAAAGCGGGCGAGCGCATAAGCACTATAATGATTAGGTCCTGGTGCTTCAAAAAAAAATGGATTGAAATAGGAGCCAGCGTTTTCCTTCCCGTCAACTGAAGGAAAGATGTGTCAGATGGTAGGCGGTGGGACCAGTTTGTCCGCGATCTGGTCCACTCGTTGTACCCGCCTTTACAGCCACCGAAGCAAGGATAACCTATATGATTAATAAGCACGTTATTCTGGCATATGCAAAAACATACAGCGCTCAGAAATGTAAATCAACCTAGTAATGAATGTCCTTAATAGCGTTTTATGACCTGTAAAAACCTCTAGGCAAAGAACCAGTCGGCGCCAGGCACTTTTGGGTGCACACGTTCGTGCAGGGCGTGTCAACACCACTATCACAGAGCTTACACGTTACAGATAGGTTGCGACGACTACAGTCTCTATGTCTGTGCTATATGGTCAGTGTTTCACACCTAACACGGTCACATATACCATCTCCAGTTAACTGAGCCGCTAAATATAACTGAAGCGACGGAGCTGCTCGGATTTACGTTAATGGAAGAGCCGGCTGCTGCACGCATTTATTGCGCACATTTTGATGCTGTTTCTCAGTTGTGCTCTGAATAAACATTTTAATTTAATTATTTGTTTATTTACCCTAAAGGCCCAGAACTGGGCATTATATAGCAAAGAACGTGTCAAGGAAGCAGCAATCGCTAACTAATGGTACAAAAAGTACAGCACGGAAAGTTGTGTTAACATTTGGCACAAGAGAAGATTCAAAAACGGTGAAAACATGTTGGTACACAAAAGAAGCTCGTTCATCAGCATAACACAGCAACAACAGGACATAAGCAAAACAAAAGGTTACCGGCAAAATGTAACGAAATTCATAACTTACACAGGAGTCAAGCACTGTATGACGCTTTTTCTGTGTTGAACAGTGCTATTGAAGCTGCTTTAAAACACGATGATTCGGTACGGCTGACTATGCTAGATGACAGTGCGTTCCATTCATTTATTGCCAATACCAGCGGTGACTTCTGATATTCTAGTTTGCGAGCGAAGATCTGACGGACTTTATGCGCATGATCCAGGTGAGCTGAGCAATGGGGTGCAGGAAAGATACGATTTCAGGAAAATGGCTGGTCGCTATGGTATTACGTGTGAAAGAATGACAACCGACCGAACTCTCTACGCGTAACAAGAAGTTGAAGATTCAGGGTGTGCTTCAGTGCAGATACACTTTTATGGAGTAAGTAAGATTGCAGTATGAATCTGGCTGCTTTATTTTACACTCCTTCCGGGGCATTCGTATGAATCGTGTTAAAAGATTGCCATATAATAGAGACGTATTCAAGAGATGGGCCTGATCAGCTTGTTGTAAGCGCTGTGTCTTGTTTCAGTATTCGTGAGGGGTAAACGGCGTTTCAAAAGAGAAATTTTTTTATGGCTTTGTTAGTAATGTATTCTATGTCAGCATCCCAGGCCAGGTTACGACTGAAAATGCTCCTAGATATTTGATACATGGCACGTTATCAATTCCGTTATTATTCAATCTGTAATTGTGTTGTGACACTTTCTGCTACGCAGGAGAATCTTACATGTTTAGTTTTACTTACATTAATATCCATCTGCCATGATGAACACCATTTCGTTAGTTCTGCTAAATCTGACTGAAGTGACAGGTCGTCTGTCGGGGTAGTTATTTTTCTTTAAATTACGCAGTGACCTGCGAAAAGCCGTATCGGCGATGTAATGTTAGAGGCTATGTAGTTCTTATGAACTAAAAAAATGACTCTCAACATGAATAAAATTGCACTAATGCGCTTTTCTCATCGCTGATTTTTTGTCCTATTTCATATAACCTTAATGGGCCTCATTAACATCAGTAAAATTGTAAAAGTGCATAGGCGTTACTGTGGCATCAAAGCTGACTTGGAACTTACACAATATTTCCAATATCGCAAAAGCTAACCGCGTGCTAGGCTATATTAAACGTAATTTTTTGAAGGCGCCGTCATCTATATAACTACTCGTTTGTTCTAAACAGGAATATGCTACTTCAGTGTGAGTTTCTCACACATATTTATTAACCATTGCTCTAGAATCAGTACAGAATCGCGTCGCATGTTTCATTCTCAGTGACTATGGCTGTTCATCAAGGGTAACAATTATGAAAGACACATTATCACTAGAACGTTTATTGCTACGCAGAAAAATCTCCCACTTATGTCTTTTCTTTAAAATTTAGAACTATAATCTAACCCTGAAAAATGCACTTAACACGCTACCGGCACATGTCTTATCGCGTGTCGATAACCCTTGCAAAGTAGGAATACCTCGTTTACGAACTGCATCTTGTCAATATTCTTTTGTACCTGAAACTGCGTCCGTGTGGAACTGCCTGCCTGGAACACTGGTGCTTGCTGACAGGGTCGAGGTATTCAAAAGAAACACATGTGTACCTTGCAATGCCACTTCATTCTTTAAAAATATTCTTTTAGCCAAATGTTCTTGCAGGTCAAGTTATTTACTTTTGCCTACCATCTATGACGTTCTGCTTTGTATGCGACTAAATATCTGCCTAATTTCTTGCTTTATCGAGTGCTAATCTCTGTATGTATGTCGTGAGCGTCATTACATTTTAGGTTGCGATTCCGCCCTGCCCGGTGTTTCTGGCATCGAATACAGTGGTATCCCGATTATGCGTTCCCCGTTCATGCCACCACCCGAATTTTACGACGAATTGGCATGGGCCCGGCGAACCTCTTATAGGGATAATGCATTTAAAACTTTGATCATAAGGGGGAAAAATATGCACGCGCCGTTTTGTACGACAGGGAGCTGGAAAAGTCCGGAATTAGAGACGCTGGCGGAGCACTTTATTGCCAGATGTGGCGTCAACCAAGTTGGTTAGTGATCGGAATAAATACATAAACATACGCACAACGATGCGACCGAGCGCACGACGACCTATAATGACGGCTCTTCCGAAGGCTTCGACTCCACGCGTGCAGCCCGCAGGTCACGGTTCGATTCGGCTCGGCGGACCCGTTTTTCGCGCACTTCGCTGGCGAAAGTGTTAGGGGAATCAACAGTGCGTTCATACCGACATTTTTATTGTACAAGCGGTACAAAATTGGGCAATCCTATGACCATTGGCGGCTAGTTTGAAAGCGTATTTCGCTGCGGCTTCAGTGCCAAGCACGTTAAGCCTAGTGATGCCGAGAGATCCAGCAGCGAGCGGTGCATTCGCGTCGTAGGCGATAATAGCGTTTTATTTTTTCCTTCGTGGCACGAATTCCTAGAACAGACGCAGCTGCTTGCTGCTACGGAGCGACAGTGGTCCTAGATGAAGTCTGCACAGAAAGACATATCGCTGGCATGTGCACCGCAAAAGGCATGTGCCCCGAAAAATGTCTTTGAACAGCCTGATCGTCCAAATTATCGTTTTCGAGGCGCATGTGGCGTTTACTTCACGTGCAGGGACGGGAGCCGACGCCTGCCTCGTCTAAAGCCGCCTCTTTGACGCCGAAAAGCCTGGCTGCGCGCGGTCTAGGAACTCTCTAACGAAAACCGGCGCTTTTACAACGTGCGTAGAAGGCGAAAGCTCGGAAAGCCAGAGTAGAGGTCGCGTTTATTACGTGAGTCAGTCAGTTGTGCGAAATTTTCGATTATACGACGCCCGGATTATGAGACAGTTTCACGCGGTCTCACGAAACTCGTATAATAGAGGTTCTAATTAGTTTGCTATATATGCGTGTCTTCTTTGTTCTACTTGATGTTATAATTTTATTCCGTAATCTCTCTATTGTCAAACCTTATTTGGCTTCATAACTGCTTACGTTGCGTATCCCTGTTTCCTCTCCCCATGGCCCCTCTTTTTTTGTCAAGGCCCACTCACCTCTATAATGCCCTCCAGGACGTAAGGTTATGATCCATAGCGCAGCAACAAAATAGGGGACCAACACAAGCGCTACCCACCCGCCCACCCACATACGTACTAGCCCGAACCATCACCTTGTTAAGGGACGAATGGGTAACTGAAAAAAATAAATAACTAAATAAATTTAAGATAAATAAATAAAATATCACTTCTTCCATATGCAGTGCGATGCAGATATGCAAAGGTCGGAAGAAGACCTACCCAAGGAACGCATACGGTTGCTTCAACCTTGAGTGAGTGTTAAAAATTGTAAGCAACGTTAAAGCACCAAGGCCTTAGTTTGCTATAACGTTAAAAACAAACGTTGACGAAGTGTTTATAAAGAACGTTTTCGTCACTTTGCTAGCCATACTGTCACCAAGTAGTGACTGCAGTCCAGAGAGCAAAAAGGCTGCGAAAATGGTGTCTAAACAGAACTGTTTATTGCGGCTGACTTTCGCCCACAATGGTCTGAATCATTCGGCGGCGGCGTAGCAACAAGCGTGCTCGGCGGTCTTCGTACAGAATGCGAGCCGCCGTCGGCCGCGCTCAATTTAAAGCTGATATCAAATTTTCGAGATAAAGCATGCAAAGTTAATAGAACATTCTTGAACAACGTAGAATCAGCTCTCCCTGGATGCGACCAATCGAGATAAATCTGTGCGCGTCTTGCGTCGCAAACAAAGCGATTAAGCGGCGTGGCAGCAGATTTGAAGAATGAACATGCACTGCTAAGATTCGCGGCATTATTCCCCTTTCAAAGTAGCATCGACCCGATGAGTTCAAACAATTAATGCGGCTATCAACAACAATAAAAAACATTGTGCGAAAATAAACACAAACCGTGGAAATGCAGCGTCCTTTAGCGAAAATAATAGGGCCTTAAACGTATAACAAGGACAACTTCTGGTCGTACGATGCGTCGCTTGGATGCAGTCATTGCGTCAGAGATGACTTCATTATCCAGTTCACTTAGCCGACGCAGAACCTTGTACGGGCGGGAATAGCGGCGCGAAAGATTTTCACTCAATCCATGGCGGCGAATGGGCGTCCAAACCCAGACTTGGTCTCCTGGCTTGTGTTTCACGTGGTGTCTTCGTACGTTGTAGCGTCTGGTGTCGGTCCGCTGCTGATCTGTGATTCGTAATCGGGCAAGCGTTCGAGCTGCTTCTGCGCGTTGAAGGTATACGCGGCGACGTCGACGTTCTCTTCTTCGGTAACGTCAGACAGCATGGCGTCTCGCGTGGTCGTGGCCTCCTTGCCATGAACGAGCCTAAAAGGCGTCATCTGGGTGATCTCCTGCACTGCGGTGTTTTAGACGAAGACGACGTAAGGCAGGATGACGTCCCAGGTCTTGTGTTCGGCATAGACATATATGACGAGCATATCGGCGATGGTTTTGTTCAGCCGCTCGGTCAGTCCGTTGGTCAGCGGATGGTATGAAGTTGTCCTCCGGTGGATGGTTTGGCTGTAACGCAGGATGGCTTGCGTTAGTTCCGCCGTGAATACTGTTCCTCTGTCAGTGATGAGCACATCGGGGGCGCTGTGTCGCAGAAGAATGCATTCCATGAAACATTTGCTGACTTCTGCAGCTGTTTCGTTCGGTAGGGCTTTTGACTCGGCGTATCGGGTCAGGTTGTCGGTCGCTATGATCGTCCATTTATTTCCAGACGTATACTTTGGGAAAGGGGAAAGCAAGTCCATGCCGATCTGCTGAAACGGCATTGAGGGACGTTCAATGGCGTTCAGAAATCTGCTGGTCGAGTGGGAGGGGTCTTTCGTCGCTGACAATCTCGGCAGGTTTTCACACATTTTGCGACATCGACAGACAGTCGGGGCCAGTAATACTTGTCTTGTATGCGAGTAAACCCGAGATTTCTAGCTGTCGGCTCGTCGTGTGCAGCCTGTAGAACTTCCTCGTGGAGACAGGCAAGTGCAACGAGGATGTAGGCTGTTTTTTGTTCGCTGCGAAGTTCTTCGTGAGGACATCATTCTGTACGCAGAAGGAAAACAGTCCTCGCTTTAATGAGGTTGGGGGTGAAGAAACTTTGCCTTCCAAGTACTCGATGAGGCTTCTAGGTCGAGGATCGAGCGTTGCTGCTGGACAAAAGAGCTAGGGCTCATGGGTGCCAGGAAGGCGTCCTCATCGTCGTCCGGCGGCGGCGCATCTACAGGGTTAATAGAGAGAGACGGGCTGGTTGGTGACTATTAGTAGAGTGCATCTTGAAACCGCGCAAAAAAGACAAGGGACGAGGAAGAAACCCACAGGACAAAGCGCGGAACTTCAACTGGTTTATTACAACAGTGCGTCACATTTATACAATCATCGTAATCACGTGGTAACATGACGAACGATCATCACGTAACACTTGCGTGCGGGCGTGTACGAGACATCATGCAATCTAGATATGAATACTCTTTATCGGACAGGTTAACCGAGGTTTTGCTGACACACGAGCCGGAATCCTACTTGATACAGTAGATCTCATACACTTCTCTGCTTAGTTTAGACCCAAACTTTTTGAGGATAGTAGTATGGCGGAACCGAGGCGTGCAACCACGGCAGTGGCGATAATGGTCGGCCACATGCCCTCCCCCCGCCAATGCGCCTACTCCTGCGTGGTGCTCCTGGAGTCGGACGTTTATACAACGTCCGGTTTGTCCAATGTAGCTTTTGCCACAGGACAGGAGTAACGGTACACAACCCCCCTTTTGCACGGGACAAATCTTCCTGCGTGCTTGATACCGCATTCTTCTTTGTGCTTTTCCGGTACCTTGTTGCATAAGCCGGTCAGTTTTTGGAGTGCGGTGAAGACCACCGGCACGTCGCCCTTCTGAGCCACTTTTTTCAAGCGATGCGAGATCTGGTGTTAGTATGGGATGGCAACGGGTCTTTTGCGTTGCGCTTCTTCCCTGCGGCGGTGCTCAGGTACGCCCCAGGCTTCACTGGCAAAAGCCTCTAGCAAAGAGGTGATTAACTCCCCAAGAAAACCACCACTGGTCAGCCTTTTTAGCTGGAAACTCACGATGTGTGCCATTTCATGATTACAGGACTTGTCCAGAGCAGCACGCAGGCAGTTTTTTGCGATACCCCTTTTAAGAAGCTTGGAATGAGCTGATTGGTGGCTTAAATCGCTTTTTTTAAGCGAGGCTGATACCTCCAGCACGCTTGGGTTTCGCGTACAACAATAGAGATATCAAGGAATTGCAAGCAACCTTGTGCAGGCACCTCATGGGCGAAGCTAAGGCCAAAAGAGCACTCGGAGAAGATTTCCAGAACCCGGTGCACCGCTGTCATACCCCCCTCATGCGTAACCCCTTTCAGAAAAATAGCGTAATCATCCACGTATCTAAAAACCTTAGCCGAGTAGGCTATGTCAAGGCGTTTAGCAATTCGCTCATCAGAGTAAAATAAAAATGTCACTCAATAAAGGGGCTATGCAAGAGCCAAAGCAAACGCCGCTATTTTGAATGAAGTTTTTCCCTTCAATATTGACAATGGTCGATCAAAGATAAAACTTAAGCATTTCTAAAAAGTTATCTACACTTAATCCGCATGCATTCTGGAAGGCCACAGGACCATAGTCATCAATTGTATCTTTAAGAGCCCAAACGAGTTTGTTCTGAGGTATTGAATAAAACAGGTCGGTTACATCTATTGAGAAAGGGAACAAGGGTTGGTTCGAGCTTTCGTGGTCCCGAAGAAATGCTATAACCTCTTCTGAATTCTTTGTCATGAACTTTCGTTCATGATAATTTCGACGGAATTTCGACGGAGCCCAGATGATGCCAAGGCACTCCTTCTCAATGGTCGAATAGTTGCCTCGACCTTGGAAAGGGAACGGCTAGCATGTGCGATGACTTTCTCCAGCCCGTCGATTTTTTGAATGAGGACGGCGCCTAGGCCTACGCTGCTTGCGTCTATAGGAACTTCAGTATAGGCGTTTTCATCAAAATGCTCGAGTATCGGTGGGGACTGTAAACGACTCTGAAGTTCTTTGAAGGCTTTTGCTTGCGGCGTTTCCCATTTAAATGGCACGTCTTCCTTCGTCAGCTGGGTCAGGGGCTCTGCGATGTGCGAAATTTTTTCACAAATCTGCGGTAATATGCGCACAGTACGAGGAATCTGCGCACTGCTCTCTTCGCGGCAGGTGGTGGAAACTTTTCAATAGTAGCTCTTTTCTGCGGGTTTGGGTGTACCCCCTCTTTGCTAACGATGTGGCCTAGAAACAGCAGCTTTTCATAGGCAAAGTGGCATTTCTCTGCTTTCAAGGTTAGGCCAGATGACTTGATGACGTCTAGTACTGTCAGAAGTATTTGGAGGCGTTCTTCAAAGTTCGAGGTGTAGACAACGACATCATGTAAATATACCAGACAATTTTGCCACTTAAGTCTTTAGGCCCGCCAGCACTGTATCCATTACCCGCTTAAACGTCGCTGGTGCGGAACAGCGACCAAACGGCATCACCTTGAACTCAAAGAGCTCATCCGGAGTTGTGAATGCAGCCTTCTCGCGATCTCTTTCATCGGCCTCAGTTTGCCAGTAGCCGCTCTTGAGGTCCATCGATGAGAAATACTTGGCGTTGCAGAGCCCGTCCAGTGTGTCGTCGATGCGGGAGAGGGGGTAGACGTCCTTCTTTTTTATGCTGTTCAAGCGGCGGTAATCAACACAGAATCGAAGTGCGCCGTCTTTCTCACTAGAACAACCGGTGCCGCCCGTGGGCTGTTTGATGGCTAGATGACGTCATCGCGAAGCATTTTTTTCCACTTGGTTTCGGACGGCTTGCCGTTCTCCCGGCGACACATGGTAGGGGCTTTGACGGAGAGGTCAGGGGTGCAGATCGGTTATATTGTGATGCTTGCCAATTGGCATTCGTCGACCTTCGGCGATGACGAAAAATACTCTCTGTAACTTCGAAGCAGATTGCGAATCTGGTCTTGTCGGTTCCGGGGCAGGGCTGGGTTGATGTCGAAAATGGGCGCGTTCTCTTGATCAGGTGAATTTTTTGAGGAGGGGTCGGAGAGGGCGAAGGATTCTTGTACCTCGGATATTTCGTCGAAGAAAGCAATCGTCGTTCCTCCGTTAACGTGCCGGTATTCTTCGCTGAAGTTAGTCAACAGTACTTCGGACTGGCCATTGTGGAAATGTACGATGCCTCTTGCGATACTCATTTCTCGGTCTAGAAGCAGCTGCATGTTCCGCTCGATGATGGCTTCAGCGTTAATGGCTTTCGTGGCGCCTGCGGTCAAGATAACGCTTTAACGAGGTGGGACGCTCACTTCTTCCTCCATGACACTCAGGGCAACGTGATTTTCCAGAGTTCTTATTCAAGGGATGGCCTCGTCCGTCGAAAGCGTCATCAGCTTGTATCGCAGGTCGATGATCACCTGATGCTCATTAAGGAAGTCCATGGCCAAGATCACTTCGCGGGAACATTGCCGTTGCACAACAATGGTCGTAGGATAGGTATGTCCTTTTACAGTCACTCGCGCTGTGCATCGTCCTGATGGCGTAATGAGGTGGCCCCTGCGGTGCGAATTTTTGGGCCATCCCAAGCGGTCGTGACTTTCCTCAGCTGCGCAGCGAATGTTCCATTCATCACTCAGTAATCGGCTCCTGTGTCGACTAGAGCGGTAGCTTTTCGGCCGTCGATAGTGACTTCTTCGATAGTGCCACGCGCTGAAATTGATTTACCCATTCTTCAGGATCTTCACCTAGTGATCCACTGAATCTACTCGGCACACGCGGCTGTTGCAATATGATAGACGTCGATAATTTTGGCGAGGTAGTGGTGCTGTAGCGGCGTCTTTTCGTTGACGGGTGCTGTCCGGCAGGTTCCCAAACTGAAGCTTGTCGCCCTGAAGACGTCTGCTGGCTCGGTTATTTGCTGGCTCGTCCTCCGGTGCCAAGCGCAGGGGCCTGGTGTCACGACTTGAAGGGGGCGTCCGATACATGGAAGGTTACCCAGCACCTCCACCAGATGTCACGAAGTGGTGATTGCATTACGGAGAGCATAAAGGCTGCGAAAATAGTATCTAAACAAAACCCTTTATTTGGGCTGAATTGCGCCCACAATGGTCTGAATCACTCGGTGGCGGCGTAGCAACAAGCGTGCTCGGCGGTTGTCAAAGAAAAAGCCCGCTGCTGTCGGCCGTGCTCAATTTAAAGCTGATAGATAACATTATAGATAAAGCGTGCAAAGTTACTAGAACATTCTGGAACAATGTAGAATGAGCTCTGCCTGGATGCGATCAATGCAAGTAAATCTGGTCGCGTCTTGCATTGCAAACAAAGTGATAAAGCGGCGTGGCGGCAGCTTTGAAGAATGAACAAACACTGCACAGATTCGCAGCAACACGATGCTCGCATCAGGCAAAGTAGCGATTCTAGGTTTCTATGTCCAACTGCATGTTCTGAAGTATTCACTGCATTCATGAACATGAAGTACAGCACATGCCACGATGCGGATGATTTGAAGATACGGCATGTGAAGCATGTGTTAGATATTCTAGCGCCAATTTTAGCACATATATAGAGGTTTTGAATAAGTAGTGTTCCCACGGCGCATGCAAAAGGCTACTGTGAGTGCTTTGTATAAGAAAGGTGTAATCTTTGTGTTTCAAATTATAGGCCATTTTTCGTGCTGCCAATCTTTTCTAAAGGATTGAAAAAATTATCCACACGCGAATATCATGCTTTTGTGACAAACACCAAAATAAAATAAGCTGCCCTGTTGACACTGCCGGCCTGGACATTTTTCATCGGGTGCCCGCTCAGATAGGGCAAAACATCATTGCTCGCTTCATTTCCCACGCTAAAAGAAACGACTTCTTGGATAAAGCTCGTAAGTCACGGCTTCACTCCGGTACGTTAGGTTTCCCAGGTGCAGGAAAGGGGCCAGTTTATGTAATTGACCACCTTACTGTGGAAAACAAGAAACTTCTCAGTAAGGCACGAACACTCAAGAAAGAAAAGGGGTGGCTGTTTCTCTGGATGAAAAACTGCCAAATTTTGGCACGTAAGACAGAGACCAGTCATGTTTTCCGCATTAAGTCTGAATGCGACCTTTCCAATTTCACTTGGGATTCTGCACTTTTCTTCTAATCTCTTCCATCAGTATGACCTCATACTTCGCGCCTTCTAATCTAAAATCTTATCTTTCCCCTTCTTGGAGATCTTTTATTCATTTCAATGCGCGAAGTCTACGAAAACATTCGGACGACTTTACTAACCTATTATCAGCCACTCAACACCAGTTCTCCGTAATCTGCGTGAGCGAAACTTGGCTGTCCTATGCCGACAAGAACCTGTACACGTTGCCTTCATATAGCGCTGAATACTGCCATCGTAGCGATAACGCGCACGGTGGCACAGTGATCTTTATTTCTTCTTGCTATCACTATCGTCGCCGACTTGATCTGTCGCTAAACGTGGGAAGTTGTGAATCTGTATGGATCGAACCAGACGAATATTTCTTTTCACTAGATAGAAAAAATATAGTCATTTGCTGCATATACCGATCACCTTCGTCCCATGTCAAAGATTTCTGCCCAGCTCTGCTCTCAGTATTAGGGGTATTGTCAATGGAACGCAAAAATGTCATAATAATGGGTGACATCAATATTAACACATTAGATACCGACTGCTCCTCATATGCAAATTATATGGAAGTTTTAAATACTCATGGCTTCGAAAATCTTATCAACATTCCCACACGCATTTCCGCTACTTGTTCAAGCTCCCTCATAGATCACGCTTTATCAAACCTAATGTTCGCCCCTGATGCAGGTGTCATAGAAGCCGATATAACAGATCACTACCCGATTTTCATACAGTTGGATAACTGTGTTAACTATGTTAGGCATACTCAGTTCATTAAAAAAAACATTGGACTCTGCATTATCCCTTGAACGGGTTGCTATTATTGACTGGTCAGTGGTTAAGGCTCTTGATGACGCCGATATTGCATTCAATCAGTTCTTTCTTATTATATCAAATACTATCGATGAGTGTTCTACTATATATAATTGCAATAAGAAGTCAACTCCGAATAATCCCTGGACGACTTCTGGCCTTTTAAGCAGTTTGAGAAAGAAAGATAACCTCTATAGAAAATGCAAACTGCAACCAATCAACTTAAGGCTTTTAGAGCGTTATAAGAAATATTCTAATGTATTAGGTTTGCTCCTTAAAACGGCGAAGAGAAATTACTATGAAAGAGAAATAAATCAAGCTAGCAATAAGGTTCATAAGCAATGGAAAGTTACTAATTCCTTCCTAAACAGAAACAACACGAAAGCTCCCATATCAACAATTACTTCCGGTAAGGTAACATATACGAATCCCTCAGACATTGTTGAAGCCTTTAGTGATTCATTTGCTCTAGCCTCAGGAGTATTAAATACTGCCGCTAATGAAACATTACAACGATCTCCTCATAGCATTTTCCTTTTCCCTGTCTCTCCTGATGAAATCGGCAAAATCATACGCAACCTGAAAGACGAGAGTCCAGGTCTCGATAATATTCAATAATCCCATATTAATTTAATTGCGCATCTCATTTGCGATGTCTTCGCCCATATTGTCAATCTGTCTTGAAATCGGGCACTTTGCCTACTGCATTCAAAAAAGCAAAGCTAATTCCAGTGGTCAAAAAGGGAGATAAGCAAATCATTTCTAATTACCGCCCAATCGCTATTTTATCGTTCTACAGTAAAATTATTGAAAAAGCCAGTGTTATCCGAATAAACAATTACTTAACAAAACTTGACATTCTCTCACCTAACCAGTTCGGTTTCAGAATTAGATTTTCCACCGAATTAGCTGTGATCGCTGTCACCGATAAAATTAAATCCTACATCGACGCAGAGAACTTTGCTGGTGCATTATTTATTGACCTTTCCAAAGCTTTTGATTCCCTCAACCATTCTATTTTCTTCAATAAGCTTGACGCTGTCGGCATAACTGGGCCTGCACTTTCGCTAATCGGAAACTATTTACTCAATAGAAAACAAGCCGTGTTCATCTCGGGAACATACTCAAAATTTCAAGACTACTAACGTTGCATTTCCGCAAGGTCCCTTTCTTGGCTCTCTTCTATTTTTATTTTATATGAATGACCTCCCTAGGTGTCTTTATAATTCCAACTGTTTTCTTTATGCTGACGACAAAACAATCTTAACCTCAGATTCACATATAAATAAAGTGGTCGATAAACTTAACATTGATACACAGAATGCATTCGACTGGTGCAGAAATAATTTGCTGTTCATTAATGCATCCAAATCCAGCTTTATAGTTTTTTGGTCACCTCAACAAATTTTTTGCAAAATCCCGTCTGTTAGCATAGGCTCAAACTCAATCCTTTCAGCCGATCACGTATCCTTTTTAGGCGTAGTACTGCACAAACATCTTAAATTTCAGGCCCACATCTCATCTATTTCCCGAAAAATGGCGTCTGGTGTTAGAGTATTAATTAAAGTTCGCCCGTATTTCCATGTTCCCATTTTCATTTCCCTCTATTACTCGTTCATCCACTCCTATATTCAGTATTGCATTTCATATTTGGGAAACACGTATCATTCGCATTTATCTTCTCTGCAAACTATTCAAAAACAAGCAATTCGAATTATCACTTATAGTCACAACTCTGCAAATGCCCCTCGTCTGCTCCTATCATACAATATTTTTTCAGTGCACAAAATAATCGACTACAAATTATGTACCCTTATGTACAAATCTGTTAGAATTCTACTTCCTTTTTCGTTAACTAGTAGTGATCAAAATCCGCGTCGCAACGACACGCGTTTTGCTGATAGCATTATTTTTTACTCCCTAAACCTAACACTAATTATGGAATGCAAACAGTTGGTTTCACTGCCACTACATTATGAAACTCATTACCAGTTAGGATTAGGCAATCAACTAATATCTGTGCCTTTAAATCCGCTGTCCGTCAGTTTTTACAATCCCCCTAATAGTAGTTTACTTGGTATATGGTACTAGTTTTGTCATTTATATTATTCAATGAGTTGTCTTTTGTATTGGTCTGTATGATATTAGGTGTGTAATCATTTTTCATTCAAATAAGGGTTTGCATTGTTTCTCGTATTTCACTCACTGCTCATTTGCGATGCCAACAACATTATTTTTTTTGCATCTGCTGTCTGTAATTCATTTTTACAATTGTTCTTACAGGAGGTCCCGTCCACAGTCTCTGACTTTAAAACCTCTTTATGTATTCCAATGTTTTTCTTTAACCTTGTACCATAAACATGTAATAAACGAACCTTGAACCTTGAATAACAGATTCCCAGTTTGATTTTATCAAACATAGATCTACTGAGACAGCATTATTGAAGAAGAAAAACCAGCGCAAAAGACGAAGACACAGGAACAAGGAACACAGGACACCGCTGGACTATCGACTGTATTTATTTGAGAAACGATCACATTTATACCCTTCAGTTATCAATCATGTACCGACTCGCCCAGCTCTCCACTCTACTAAATCATGAGACAGCATTACTAAGCCAATAAGAGTATATCTTACAGTGTTTAGAGGAAAATAAAGTTGCCCTTGGTGCTTTTATAAATGTTCCGCAGGCTTTCGACTATATCCGTCATAATATACTTTCGGCAAAACTGTTCAACTACGGCTATATGGGTCGTGTTCATGCGCTTCTTTCGTCATATCTTACACATCGCTTTAAGTTTGTAAGTATTAATAGCTTACCATCCTCAGCAAAAAAGTAACTGCTGGCGAACATCAGAAAAGAATCCTTGAACAGCTTCTATTTAACTTACTTATAAATGATATCATTATTCAATGCCTGCATGCGAAGTGTGTTATGTATGCAGATTACGTCTCAAAGTTCTTCTCATCAAGCGCATGTGAAGATGTGATAAACGAGACAAATAGGACACTAAGTACACTGCATCATTGGTTCCTTAATAATCAGGTGAATATTAATGCAACTAAACCTAAGGCCATTGTATTCAAACCGAAAAAATAAAAAAAAATATTCTACCATGCAATCTTAAGCTAGGCTTGGGAACGATAGAGGTTGTAGAAAATATTAAGATATTAGGGTGCATTCCAACAGCCAGCTAAGCTGGGACAATAATGTTAACGCTGTCATCAGTAAGCTTTCTCGTTTCAAAGTTATCATTAACCGGCATCGTCACTTACTTCCATGAAAAGCTAAAGTTCTCCTGTATAATTCGCTTTTTATATCCCAAGTAAACTATGCGCACTTAGTTTGGGGAACAACAACAGCTATTAATAAAAATAAGATTTTCGTTTTACAGACGAAGACTCTACGTGCAATATTAACCGTCGGTTCTGATATATACACACGCGATTTATTCTGCCAATTCAATGCCGTAAAAGTGCCTGAAATATATAATGTTAGGCTGGCTGAAAAATATAAGAATGACAAAAAACAATATGTGAATTACTTGCTTGACATGGCACACTTTTCGCCAAATGTACAAGTTTATCCTAGCAGATACAACTAAATGTGGCATATGCCAACACGCCACCAAATATATGGTACAGAGAGCCCAGCAAACACGTTGCCCCTTCTTTTGATTAAGTTTCCTGCTGCAGAATTTGATGTATCACGAGCATGCCGCAAAGATATACAGGATGTATGTGCTACTCTTTAGGTTTCACCATGCTTTCACTGCTTCTTTATCTCTTTCGTTCCAAAAAGTGTAGACCTGATTTGAATAACCTAATACCTGTTTTTCTATGAAGTATAATTTTCTGTTGCTTTTTCATCATTTTTTGTGTGCGCTTCTTTCCTTATTGTTTTTCTAATGATGCGCCAGCCGTTCTTGAGCCCATTGTTCGCATTTTGAGACGTTTCTTGTGTACGTAATTTGCGTGTTGCCTGCTCCACTGCAATGTAGGGGCCGAAGGGCATGTCAAGACACAATTTCCAAATTTTTTCTCTCGCCCGTCACCATGTGTACATGATAAATAAAGTGAATTGAAAAAAAATTGAAAAACTTCGCTCATTTCGCTCGGGGCAGCGGGTCGCCGTTTATATTGTCGCGCGCTTTGTGGTTTGAGTTCCCATATTGTTGATTTTAGCTAGAATGAAAAATTTCACATTCTTGAACACAGGTCTCAATAAATAATGCTAAAATCTTATGCTTACTTTGCAATGCAGAAAAAAAAGCTGCAAAAAACAGGTAGATATGCCGTTTTACATCCAATGTAGAAATAGATTAAACAGCACATACAATATACTGTTTTAAAAGTATTTTATAGAAGGAGTCTTGCATTTGGTGCATTTTCTTCAGAATTCTCTAGTGAATACATATACAAATTAAAAGAAGATCAAATGTTAATCCTTCTTTTGACATCACAGCCGTTTGATGCTCCTACATTCATAAAATACTGCTTGTAAGGTCACCGTAAAAATTAACTAACAACAGCACATTTAACACAAACAATATTTATTGCATGAAACCCGAAATGTATCATTTCAGTGCTACCGTTTCTGGATAGAATACTGACTTCCGCAACTATTAAGGCACATAATTAGTAGCTGCAGAAATGAACGCTCCAACGCGTTCCGTCTCAGAGAGAAAGTTACTGGTTTAGAGAAGATGGGCAACATCGATTGCATTCCCCTTCGCTTTTATAAAATGTTCCTCTACACACTCCTTTGAAAATAATTTTCGTACACCTTCCATTTTTAGGGAAATAACGGGTTGTGTCGAAGTTTTGGGCCTGTCCCGATCGAACGACGCATGTAGGCCTTTTGCATGATCCCCAGCAGTTGCTGGGCCATCCTTGCAACGGATATATGCGAGCTGAAAAATAAAAAAAAGAACACAACTGTAATAACCACGAACAAACGCCCACGGCAGCACTCTCTCGCGTGAGCACTATAAGGCTATAAGGTGAGATTTCATGACGAGAGTACAAAATAATGGGCATTATATAATACAACCGTGGTACTACGTCACCTAATAAAATGATTGGGCCATGTTCAAAATCTCGTATAAAGTGCGTTTTATTTACAGGTATTGCACGTCTTTGACGCGTAACACCCTTCATGAGTGGTTAGCACATGCAGCACAAAGTTGAACATGATGCTAATACTCAGTCTCTCAACTCGAAAAAATCTGTGCGAATACAACCACGTTGCACCTCCGGACACGCGCACTGCACAAATGGTATACGTCATAGTGCAAAAACTGGTACGACGAATGCTTTGGTTGCTGTAACATAAGGTGGATCCTGGCAGAAATGGTGAGCCATATTTTCTTAACGTGTGCAAGTTTCCATCGTTCATTACGGAATTATTTCCCAGCGTTTTTCGTTCTCAATGACAGGGGCCCTGCCGGCGATAGCCAGCGTATTGGAAGTATGCCTAATTATTGATACTTGAGCCTTTGGCAGTCCTTTATATAGCCAAGACATGACGAAGTCATAAAGCTTAAATATCGCGTGCGTTTTCTTTAGAAACAGTAATCTAGAATGTTTGACACAATTCCCATGGGGATATATTTGCCGTATTCTATGGAGGGCTTACCAAGCGTTCCGCTTTGGTTTAAGTGGGCTTGGAAGAACGTGATTGCAACCGAGTAGCCCGAGCTGCCTAGCTCCTTAAAGCATAGCTGGCAAAAATTTCATTATAATTGCTTAACGAAAGTGTTTTTAATGCATTATGAGGGTAGAAGCGCAAGGACGCTCGTCCTGTTTCTTCTTTCGTCTCGCGCTTTTGTGTTGCTACCCTGAAGAATTAATTTTATACAGAACACCACGCTATTCACCGCTTCTTAGTGCTACATTTTAGAAGAGAAAATATTTCGCTCTGCCTGATAAAGCCTTTTTGTAAACAGGATTTTTAACTTGCCGCTTGAAACATAGAGACTTGCCTGCATTCTATTTATTTACATATTACTCGAGTTCGGAATTGGCTTCCACACTGATATGCGCATATAACGCTTTACATAGACGATCCCATTGTTTCATTTGCGCCCAGCCTAACCTAGTTTATTGAAGTAATGCATGAGTATTGTAGACAGTATTATACTATATTGAGTGGTTTGGTTTGGTTTGGTTTGGTTTAGGGTGTATTACGTCGCAAAGCTACTCACGCCATGAGCGACGCCGTACTGGAGAGCTGCGGAAAATTTTCACCACATGGGGTTCATTAACTTGAACTCACATCGCTCATTACACGGGCTCTAGCATTTTGTCTCCATCGAAACGGGACTGCTGCAGACAGGACAGAACCCGTTTTTTTGGGGTCAGCGGCCGAACACCATAATCCATAAGGCAGTGCTGAAGCTGATAATATATTGTGTAGCATTTATTATAAAGGACACAATTTATTTTTTTTTTTCAAAGTAAAGGCCACGATTGCAGAACTTTGACGCCTGAGAAAATTATTTATGATTCACATACCGTCAGCATAAAATTATGAAAACTTAACTCAATCTAAATCATTGTAATCCTAACCGAGACAGCCAATATTCATTGCTCTTCCGCACCGACCTAGAGCTCCTAAATTTGCCTCATGACGTAACAGATATCAAGAGTAAGCTTTTAGCAGGCTAAGGTGCCCGAAACACACCATATATTTTCTGTTTTCGCCGCACACCCCCCTGTCCCCAATTCCTGGGAGCTTAGCAGAATTAACGGAGCTGGATAGCCAGCGAGTTCCTACTCACAATGAAGTCGAGTACCGTCATCCGTATCCAGGCGTATATGTCTGCGGCAACCTATTGCCGAATGGTGGCTTGGCTCTACTTTGCTTTACTTTAAAGCGCGAGCAGTTAGTGGGACGTAGGGGTGCTTAGTGCCATTGAAGCTGTGTGCTGTTACAACGTCAGCGCCCTGCGGTGCAAGGTTCATGCTCTCACTCGGTACATCGCTACTTTAGACAAGTATAGAAGTGGCCCAACCAGTACACGGGAGAAATTAATGAACGTCGCCACAAGCGCGAGCGAAGCTTTGCGCAAACGTTCTGAACCACACACTTTTAAAGCGCGAAGAACGAGTGCATTTAATAATTAATAATTGGTTTTTGGGAAAAGGAAATGGTGCAGTATCTGTCTCATATATCTTTGGACACCTGAACCGCGCCGTAAGGGAAGGGATAAAGGAGGGAGTGAAAGAAAGGAAGAATATGTGCCGTAGTGGAGGGCTCCGGAATAATTTCGACCACCTGGGGATCTTTAACGTGCACTGACATCGCACAGCACACGGGCGCCTTAGCGTTTTTCCTCCATAAAAACGCTGCCGCCGCGGTCGGGTTCGAACCCGGGAACTCCGGATCAGTAGTCGAGCGCCCTAACCACTGAGCCACCGCGGCGGGACGAGTGCATTTTGTCCTAAGAAAAAGGGAAAACATTTGGCTAGGTAATTCTCTTTCCTCTTAAAGTCAGTTCCTTCGCACAAAAATCAAAGGAAAAGTTCCAGCCCGAAAATTAAAGCTCTCTCAGTAGAATGCGTTGCTTGATACTCGCTACCTTCCAAAGCTGGTATGGTAAGGAATAGCATGTGATTTTCAACGTCTCAATGAGCCATCGATTATGAGAGACGCCGTTATGAACGGAGGGGAATTAATATCGTGTAACAGCGGTTCACTACCGTGCAGTCGCATTGCACAATACACGGGCGCCTTTCGTTTCGCCTCCATTGAAACGCGGCAACCGCGACAAGTATAAACCCGCCTCTTCGGTAAGCAGTCGAGCGACCTCATCCCTAGACCACTTCGGTAGGGCATCTTCCAAACCTAAAGTGGTTATTGAGCCAGCAGACAAATATAGCGACATAGACATTTCCACGTGACCCATCAGAAAAAAAAATGAACATTTCGAGAGCCCTTGTCATTAATCCAAATGAAACAGCTATCGTGGTGTAGCATTCAATGAACTGATATAAAGAGTACATGGACGCAGATTGCCACCGGGAAAAAATCATGCTGCGCAATTACAGCTTCTTCAGGTCCTCCAACACACGCAATGCGTTTGTACCTAATTCCAAATATGCACCACGATTCAGCCAATGACCTGTGTGCGTCAGATAATCCGGGCTAGAGCAAGTTGCTCTAAAAAGAGCCCACGAACACACATTTTCAAAATTTCTAAAGCTTTAACTTTTTGTAACAGTTCCCCACTTTTCGCCATGCTGTATGAGATCCCAAAATCAGTTTTGATACTACGAACTCTAAATTTAGCAGCCTATATCCACCTAATGTTATAGTATTTACACTTAACATCAATGCAAACATCATAATGCTCCTCTCCTACTTGCAGATAGGTTATTGAAGGTTATCTTTTACTGAACCAACACAAATGATTTTTGTAACATGAAGCCCATTTTCTCATTACATTAACTTGGAGTTTTACACCATCTCCAAGCACTTGACACGAGTAGTGGGGACAAATTCGATCCGCAACGCACACATAGATTTATGATATGACCAAAGCGGAAACTGCTAATTTCCTATTTATCAGTAGCCTACAGCTTACTTCGCTAGGTAGAACACGTTTTCATGACTTAGAACAGCGAGAGGCGCTACGTCAGTCTCCCGCTATCTTAATTCTTAAAGCACTAGCTTGCCATTCCCTTGTACTCTCTAGAATGCAAGACAGCTTCCCCGACACAAACCCCTGTTGAGCGTGTGGATAGATATAATACACATTTGCAAGGAAGGCCAGTGACCAACAGTGGCGGCAAGACCAAAACAAAATGAGAGCACACTTAACCTCTGCCTTAAAGCTACATGACATTATAGCGTTATTGGGCCTCTGCAGCGGCATGGTGTCTTCTTTACGTATCACTGCAGCTAGGTTTCACCTATATGGCCATAATTGCGGCATTGATCATTCTGTACTTCACATTCATAGATGAATGTCATCATACCACTGCTGACGCATGGTGGCGCGGTTAAACTATGCGCCACTGCCTCGCGAAGTGGCTGTTTCAAAAGTGGGGCTTTTGAGATTCTGGTAACTCTTCCTAGCAAATTGTGGCGACCCATTATTAATTTACCTGCCATCTTTTACGGAGGGCAGTTTGCTCGCAGCCTGGTATTAAGTTTGCCACCTGCTACTGTGGACATGTTGGGATGACGTCACAACATCAAGTGACCTAGGTGGCAGGTGGCCATCTGCACGGGCATTAAAACTGGGCGATCTGACTGTGATGCACGGCAACGTTGCAGAAACCCGGAGAGGATGCAGTGTGACATTTACTTATACATGTTCATCATGTATCACTATTTCCCATGAAAATGTACTTAAAGTTCGATAGCTATCATTCTTCTCATTTCATTTCAATTTTATTTTCTTAAATGCCCCCTGTAGGGGGTTTTACATAAGGGGTAGGGTTTACATGAGGAAGCAAACATTTTCATGATGACAGGTAGGATTTAATTTTTTTCTACGAAGGTTGATGGACAGGTGATGGCAGCAATTTTATGAGGAAGGTCGTTCCAGTCGCTTGCTGTTCGGAGGAAAAATGACTAGGAAAATGTAGTTGTACGGGAACGTTGGCGTGAAACGTTCAGCGGATGACCAATGTGGTGAGACGTGCGTGATGGCACTGCGCAGATGTATGGCTGCTGCTTGAGGTAGGAATAAAAAAATTTGTAAAATAGGCACAGGCTAGAAATACGGCGACGGAGGGAAAGACTATAATTGGGACTGTAGCTTGAGAGATGAAGCACTAATATAGGATGAGTATGAGTGGTGAATGAAACGGGCGGCTCTATTTTGCACAGCTTCTAATGAATCACTGAGGTAAGCTTGCTGTGGATCCCAGATGGCGGATGCATACTCAAGTTTTGACCTCATTAATGATTTGTAAGCAAGTAGCTTTACATTTTGAGGGGCGTCGTGACGATGACGTTTAAGAAATCCTAGTTTTTATTCGCAGATGATATTAGCTTTGTTACGTGCTCGCGCCATGATAAGTCATTACTTATAGTGATGCCGAGGTAAGTATATGACGGGACAAGTTCGACAGGAGAATACGAAATCTTATAAGTAAATAAATGCGGGCTGCGACGACGATGGAAAGACATGAGCTTGCACTTATCGGGATTAAAAATCACCAACCAGCGATTGCACTATGATTGAATGTGGTTAAGTTTGTCCTGGAGGGATTCTTGATCAGCGGTATTAGTAATCGGGGCATAAATAACACAATCGTCGGCGAGCAGACGGACATTGCATGAAAAATTTTCTGGAAGATCGTTAATATAAATTAAGAGTAGGAGGGGGCCAAGGACAGTTCCCTGAGAAACGCCCGATGTTACCGGTAGACGGCTAGAGGAGTAGTTGTTAATAGTAACAGACTGTGAACGACGTGTGAGGAATTCTTTTAAACGTGCAATAATTTCTCGATGTAAGTTTAGTCTGGAAAGTTTTAAGAGTAGACGTTGATGAGGTACCTAAACGAATGCTTTGGCAAAGTCTAAAAAAATGGCGTCAGTTTGTAAGTTATTATGAATCTTGGAATGAAAATCGTGAAGAAAGATGACAAGCTGAGTCTCGCACGATAAGCCTTTTCTAAATGCATATTGCGATGGAGTGAAAAATTTATAGAGTCTAGATGCTGCATTATATGGGAGTAGATGACGTGCTCCATGAGTTTACAAGGAATGCTAGTCGGGGAAATGGGGCGATAGTTGAGTGGAGAGTCTCTTTCACCTGATTTGAAAACAGGAACGACCTTCCCCATCTTCCAGCCTTTCGGGATGATACCTGTGGCGAGTGACTGAGAGAACAAGAAGCACAAAAACTTGGATGAAATGTCCTTGGTGTTTTTGAGAAACTTTGTGTTAATTTTGTGAAATTTCGGCTGACGATAAACTTTTTAATTTGTCGATTGTGCACGAAATTCCATTTGAATTAAAAATGATGGCTGGCATTGCCAGTACAGTAATGGAAGGTAGCGAAAGGAATGAATCTTCAGTTTCTTTCGTGAATACTGATGAAAAGGCAGTATTAAATATATCGGCACACTGAGTATCACTAACAGTCTCCGTTATTATTAGTAAGGGTAATGTCGTACGATTTCTGGGGATTTATCACGTTCCAAAATTTTCTCGGGTTACTTGTTATCATTTTGGGTACGTCGTTGTGAAGAAAGAAACGTTTCGCGCTTTTCACTGCTGCCAAGTACGCATCTTCAGCGCTGTAGTATTTTTCCCATGCAGAAGAGCTGGGTGTAAGTTTTGCTGCACGGTACAGCTGCTTGTTTTTATTTTTTCGTTTTTGAGTGTTTTGTTGAAGCAAGGATTCTGGGAATCAGAGTTGACAGTGCACTTTGGAATATATCTGCTTGTTAGATCACTAATTTTGCATTTGAAGATTGACCAGTTTTCTTCGACTGTACGCTGATGAAAGTGAAGTTCAAAAGTGGATAAGAGGGAGTTTAATTCATTATTTATTGCTACGTAATAAGCCTTATCGTAAAGCTTTATTGTTTTTTAAACATTTTCCTTTGGACGGTAGTAATGTTAAATGAGGCGTGAATAACTTTGTGGTCACTGATTTCTCTCAGGTAAGTAATAGAAGATAAGGTCTCAGGATGACAAGTTAGAATAAGATCAAGAATGTTTTGTGAAGTCTCTGTGATGCGTGCTGGCTCAGTTATTAGCTGTGAAAGATTAAAATTGAGACATACGTCAACAAATTCTCGAGGCTCTTGAGAAACGGTAACGTGAGGTTGGTGCCAGTTTTTAGATGGGTAGTTAAAGTCCCCGGAAAGAATAATTCGCACGCTTGGATACCTAGTTGTCAATTGTAGTAAAACACTGTTAAACGCACGGGGGAAGTCAGGGCTATTATGTGGTGGTCGATAGCAGACGCCAATAAGGGTTGTTATTGGCGCAGTGCGACAAATGAGCCACATAATTTCAAGGTGGGATGTGATGTTGACAAGCAAGAATGGTAGTTCTCGATAACGGTGACCAAAACACGCCCACCCACCCCGTTAAGAACCCTTGCGGTCGTTACGAAAGAGGCGAAAATTTGGCAAATCATGCAGAACTTCAGAATCGCTGATGTTTTCTTTGAGCCATGTTTCTGTAAGTACAAGTACGCTGCTTCCGGACGACGATAGAAGGTTAGATACAAGGTCGCGTTTGTGAAGGAAGCTGCGTATATTTGTGAAAATGACGGAAAGGGAAAGGTTCGTTCGGGAGTTGGTTCTAGGATGACAAGCTGGTAGGGGACACTGTGGAGACCAGCGCCGAAAAGATATCTGCTGTGCGATTTCCTTCACTGTGTTTGTCGTTTCGTCGACCCTGTGTTTGTCGTTTCGTCGCTGTGAGCATGGCTGATATGGCGAGCAGGTAGCGCGATCTGCATGAATACCTATCGAATGGGCTAAAATAATAAGCATCTCCACGCAATAATGATGATAATATGGATTCAATTGCGCAATGATACATTAGACAAAGGGCACTGTGGCTATTTTGTTTGGCTTGAAAGGGGTGCGGTCACACATACATTTTGCGAAAATCTCGGCTTAGCTAGGGCAGCCAAGCAATAGGTCTTGGAAAGGTTACAACTCTTAGACTGCGCTAGGGTACTCGACGGGGCTGTGTACAGCACCCCGCTCTTCCTGCGTCAGAAGTGGCCACTTAGGCATTTCAAAACAGACGACCTTAACAAGCGAAATTTAAGCAAAAAACGAGAAATCTACAAATGCTGTTTCTGATCAAGAAATAGGAGTGAACTGATCTCACGTGTCAAATATTTCACAGGTTCATGCAGCATAATATACGGTATTACATTTAGGGCTTTTATATACATACCAAGCAGAATCCAGAGGAGCACCATAATTCCAAGATGGTTCATTATCGGTGAAATTACTGAAGCGTCCTTTTCTGGCTGTATCTATACTTGTTGTCCTCAAAGTTATTGTTGCCTACCTAGAAATAAACTATAATTTGACAGGTATAGGTAAAAAGAACGAAAGGTGTTCAACACAATTTTTGTATGTTAGCCTTTGTGAAACAACAAGTGCACTAAAGTGTGCACCGTTCCACTCAGAGCCTAAGTTAACAGAAGTTATCCAGAACACCAGAAAGTCAACAGATTTAACACTCTAGGGCAATAACACTGCAGTTATCGTCCCGCTTTTCACTGGTTGCCTTGTTTGTTCTTCTTTTCTCACGGCATGGAAAGCTAGAACATACAGGATGCTCGACTGACAATTATTAAGATGTGTTTTCTTCGACGCTGTAATATAGCCCATGCAACAGAACACCTCTTTATGCTCATATTTTTGGAGGTGGGAAACATCAGGAAGGATCTCCTCCAGAGGCATTCTCCTGGTGTGTTCTCATTAGTGCTCCTAAAACTATTCATTTCCAGTGCCGATGCATGCTCTTAAAAATTAGGTGACTCAGCGAACGCTCAAGAGAATGATAGTACTATAAGGAATGAGAGTAATAATACATAGTAACGTTATGCTTGCTGTCGCAAAATATAGGTAATTTCGCACGAAAAAATTCGAAGCTGAAAAACTGGATTGACAACCCACTCAGTGTCACGCAGAGTCGTGCTGTGGATGTAAAAAGTGCATGAAATCAGAGACATCGATGAATGCTCAACATAAATTGAAGTTGAACATGCTAAATTTTACTGATTCTTTTATGGCGGCTTTGCCAAAAACGGTTGAAGAAAAATTCGAGGAAAAAGCTCTTAAAACATCGGATTCCGCTATCGCGATCATTGCATTCTGTTCTTGAACAGAATGAATTTCATGTCTGTTCTTAGAGGCCGCCGTGGTGGCTCAGTGGCTATGGAGCTCGGCTGCTGACCCGAAAGACGCGGGTTTGATCCCGGCCGCGGCTGTTGACTTTCGATGGAGGCGAAGTTCTGGAGGCCCGTGTACTGTGCGATGTCACTGCACGTTAAAGAACTCCAGATGGTCGAAATTTCCGGAGCCCTTCACTACGACGTCCTCCATAGCCTTTGTCGTTTTAGGACGTTAAATACCTATAAAAATTAAACAATGTCTGTTCTTATAGCCATCCCTTTCGATCCCAGTTGTTTTCTGAATGCGAGCTAAGAACTTGAGCGCGCACTTGATAGTCGCACTGAACGATGGCTTCCTGAACCCCATTTCATTTCATTCTATCTCTTTCAAAAATCATACCATTAATGATGAAGTAAGCCTTACTTTATTTGGAAGGTCGCCTTGTGAGATGCGCCCCCACAGCTGTTTAATGTATATTACAGCGATAGGTCTTAAAGGTCTGTTATCTGGGTACACCGTCACTGCAGCAGTAGTATAGCCGGCCTACACTCATGTTGCTAACCAGAATAACCATCCGCAGGTGTTTACCATGGGAGGATTATGGCTATACTGACGTCAGTCACGACCATACCGCAACGCGCTATGACAATGCACCACGATCTGTTGTCTGAACCTAGTGACATGCCTAAGGCAGCGCTGGTATCCGAATTCTTGGCTCATCCCATTGCAGTGCGACCTTCGGGGAACATATGCATAAGCCTCGTTTTTCAGTCAGTCACTGGTCCAACATGTCGAACGCATTTTCTTCCACTTCAAAAAGCACAAGGCTTAATTCATAACTATAAAGAACGAGAAGAAAAATGCTACCTGAAGAAAGAGTTTCTATGAAAACTAAAATTATTCACCTACAACTCATATTACGCAGGACGCTCTCACTCAATACATAGTGAAATGAAAATGCCCCACAGCTATCACAAAGTATGGAGTTACACATTGGTGACGGTCCTGAGAGTTTTTTTTTTCAATTAGACGAAAATTCCGTGCATTACTGGCAAAATGAGAGTGAAGTTTTGCGGCTTAGTTTCAATGATAAGCAGCGTTCTCACAACAGCGGCCTCACATAAAGGCCGCGTCTGATGTTAATATTCCAAAAATCAATCTTTATATTATCCACAATAAATCTTAGTCCCAGTCCCATTTATCCGCGCAAGCGATGCGTCTTTAGATGTGAAATAATAATTTTAAGCGTGAAGGTTGATGGGCGCGGCATAGACAGTGAACGTGGCCACGCACAGTGCCACTAATAATAATAATAATAATAATAATAATAATAATAATAATAATAATAATAATAATAATAATAATAATAATAATAATAATAATAATAATAATAATAATAATAATAATAATAATAATAATAATAATAATAATAATAATAATAATAATCTTTATTTCCATTCGGATGATGGAGGAGGTTTTGTGTAAAAGCTGCTCGTAAACGGCAGCTTGACAAAAACCTATAGCCTCCCTCGACACGGCAACAACAGCAAAGACACTCAGAAATAAGCATATAGTCTCTTCGCTATTTAGCAGAGCCAAAAATAAGGGGATCAGAAAATGAAATAGGAACAAAGAAAATAGAACAACAACCAATACAATCAATACAGAAGGTAAAAAGCAGTACAATAAACACAGAAATAAATATAGACATTATAGGAATACAGGTGCAGTTTCAATGAATGCAGTGAAGCTGTCGCAATTCACGTTTAGATATTTTAAGCAGGTCAGTCCCGGATTTGCTGTAGCTGTTTAATAGTGTTGGAAGTGTGAAGGATAATTTTTTCATTGCGTTGTTCGTTCTAGGAGTTGGTAGAATCCACTCTTCTTTATGACGGTTAGGGTGACACACAGTGCTCTTTTACAGTAATGGCAACTCATGCAAAGATTCAAGATGATATTTTAGTTCGCGCTGGAAGGCAAGTGCTAGCTTTTGTAAAGATTGAATACTGGCATTATGTTTGTTTTGGGGAAAAGACCTTGCGAGTGACTGTTGTATGGTAGATTAAAAAGCATTCTGATAAGCTTTTTTTGAAGTGTAAAGATCATTTTTAAAATCTGTACATGTAGTTGTGCCCCATACCAGAAAACAGTATATAAGATGAGAGCAAAACAGGGAATTATAAAGCAGGATCTTTACTTGACGCGGTAGATATGATCTGTAAAAGGAAATAATGCCAACTGCTCGAGTTAACACAGTTAAAACAGAATCAATGTGACTATCCCCTAGCAAGCTCTGAGAAAGTGTAACACCTAGAATTTTAATATTATTTGTTAATTCTATCGGTGCACCACATTAAATTAAGCTTACATGAGAATTTAACTGCCTGGATTTAGGTCTAAATATTAGAGCTTTTGTCTTATTGACGTTTGTGTTGAAATGGTTTACTATTGACCACGCTTTAAGTTTGGTAAGGAGAGAATTCGCGTCAATGTGTAAGATAGGGCAATCGGGAGCAGATAAAAATATACTAGCGTCGTCGGCATACAAAACGTATATAGGCTTAGTAGAGAGGTTAGTAAGATCATTGATGTAGATGTTTAAAGAAGCGAACCAAGAATGCTGCCCTGAGGAACACCTTTAACTATGAATTTTAAAGCAGAGCGGTACGTTTTGATTTGAACGAACTGCTGTCAAAAACTGAGATATGATTTGATAAGTTCAAGAGAATGTTCTCGGATTCCATAAATTTTCACTTTCTTCAGCAAAGTGGAGTGATGAATACAATCGAATGCTTTGGAAAAGTCGACATAAATGCCTAGTGTACAGTTTTTTTTTTCAAATTCAGACAAAATAAATTTTTTCTGTTCAAGCAAAACTAATTCTGTCGATTTGTTCTTGATAAATCTATATTGAGCCTCTGAAATAAGTTTGTGTAAATCAAAGAACGAGCTAAACTGATAATGGATAAGCTTCTCCAAGCCTTTTAAAAATATGGGTAAGACGGAGATGGGTCGGTAATTATTCCTATCATTAGGATCACCCTTTTTGAAGAGCATAGATCCTTTAGCGATTTGCATTCGTTTTAGAAAACATGCACTTGTTAGGCAAAGGTTACAAATAGGCAAAGGCGTTAGGGAAAGGTTAAACAGCCTCTTAACGCGTTCATCCGGTTGAAATCGTGATATTTCCACTGACTCTCCAATAAGCAGGATACCTTTCCAGAAATGCTAAAATTATGCTCGCAAACTTTGCGGTATCACAAAATATTTTCGATTTCAGAAACAAAACGCACAAAGCATCAGAGAGGATTGGTGAGGAGATGGGAGCATGACTTCAAATACTTAGTTTCTTTTCTGCGCCAGCTGCTGTGGCGATGGTCCCTGGGGACAATGGAAAAATTGGTTTTGAAGAACAGATGGCGCAGTAACTACCTCGAGATTTGGTGGACACCTGAACGGCGCAACAAGAAAAGGAATGGGAATGTAGTGGAAGAACAAAGAGATAAAGGGGTGTTTTAGTTGATGGCTCCGGAATAATTTCCACCTGGGCATCTTTAGCGTGGACGGTCATCGCACAGCACGCGCCTGCCATCGATGCGCCGCCCCCGAGTCCCATGGAAACGACTTAGTTGCCGTCAGCATCCCAGAGTTTATGACGGAAGAGTATAAGGGAGTACGAGAGAGAGGTGAAGGTGCAGATAGGAGCTTGCATAAGCGTATGCCTCGAGCATCATGTTACCTTCGTGCTAAAATCAGCATATCATTGTCATTGCGTCAAGTTCGCTGTTTAAAGGGGTGCCTGGGGTGCCTTCAAACACCTCGGAACAGCTGTCACGGAAACATCCTCAAAGCACCATGCTCTCTTGCGCCGGCTTCAGTTGCACATCGATCCTCCAAGCAGGCGACTTCATAGATTATTTCACAATTGACATGCACATGATCATCAACGCTGTATCAGAGGAGTTTACTCTCGAAACCGAACCGATGCTGTTAATACAGTGAAACATGTTCACATATAAGCAGGTTAGGATGCAGGGCAGTGTAAAAACTCGCACCCTGACAATGCATTTTCCTGAGCAGGAAGTCGGAATAATCGGGATGTAATGGTCGGTAACTAAGCCAAGCAAATATTTTTGTAAATAATGCTTTATGCCAGCAGGTACACTGTCGCAATAAAGAAATAAACTTCTCGTACACTGCGCAAGCATTCTTTTAAATTATAAATAATCATCTGACCACCACCAAAAAGCAATTGCTGACGACCCTACTATATCTGAAAAGACCGTCTTAAAAACAGTCCGAATACCAGTATATTCGACGATAGTCGCATGACAAGGGAGATGCATACGTTAATTCCAACAGAAGCGGCATTGGTATGGCTGCCGCTAATTCATTATTCTATAGTGCTCAGGCTGAAGAAAAGCGAAGTTATTCGAATTTACGTGTCACAATACGCAAAATGATGACATGCTCGTATTTCTTCAAAGATTACGTGCTCTTTCGCTGCTGTTTTTTGCGCTTATATGCACCTTCAGGGTAATTAAAATCACTGTTTTACAGCCGAATGACAGAGCTCGCCGAAAGATTGTCATTCTTGTCTAGAAGGCTGCGCTCCAATCCACCCGTTCTCCTTATTTAAGGAAGAAATGGCTCCAATGTACGCAGTACGGGCGCACGTTGCGGCCTAGGCAAATGGCATGGGCCTTCTTTAACGCTTGGGTTCTCAAATTCCTGCCTACCGAGCTTTACGCAGCTCAAAGATGTAAGTTTTCATTCCTTAACGCCGTGCCCCTGAGATCTGGATGCTATTGTAAGGCCTCTTCGAATCTAAAAACAGTACTGGCGTTCTGTCCTCACGTGACGTGCCCATGTGCACGCGGCTGCCATGAAATCAATGGAATGCACCTCTGAATAGTGTCGCTTTGCAGTTATTTAGTTATTATGCTTTACATGCTTTAGTTGTCTATACAGGCTTCTGGAACAAAATGCATTCCCAAATGCGGCACAGCCTCCCAGCACCACCACTTTTTAGCACATAAAAAAGTGGCTGTTCCTAAAAAAAACTTCTCGCGATGTCACCGTAACGCATGATGACGGTCAGACAGTGCTTTCTACTTCCGCTCCCTATCCACTAGGCCGATTTCTTTCCTCCACATGGCGCCAGCAGGAGTGGCGTAGGATTAAGTAAATTCTTTCCCTAAAACGCGAAGCTACTGACTTTACATCACTACCCTTATTTGCAACGGTGCAGGGCTATGTTTTATTTCAGCGTTTTCATTCGTATTCAGCGTCTCAGTATTCACATTCTATTATGACCTGCGCTCTGTGTCTGAAGTAAATTTTGTACTTTGCTGCTGGTCTTTTCTTAGGGGTTTAGAGCGAGCACGTGCATCGTGAGTTGCCTCTCCACTGTCTCAAATACACTTACGTTTCACCCACCTAGGCTAGCCCTTGACCTCCAATTACATCTGCCAAAAAGGCGCTTATTTTTTTCCTTGCTTAAGCTTTCATATGTGCCGGCTGTCGCTCTTTCTTTTTAATACTCTGTATAGCTATTCGAATGTTTAGAGCGGGATTTTGTTGGAGAAATAGCGTCGTTGCATATGGCTCCAGGGATTTACAGGTAGTTTAGAAGAACTTCTCATTGGGCTAGTTGCTCCATGGTTGTTCTTAAAGAGGAGTTTTGCAGACATAAAAGACAGGCACAAGAAGAACACAGAAAGACGGAAAGAGCGCAAACTGTCAGCTCGTTTTATTGAGAGCACTGAGGCTTATATAAGCAGTGTGCACATGTGACTAAGAAATGAAAGAAGAAAAGCCAATCAAGGCTCTGCTCAGGTCAACAGCAGCAGCGAAGGAAGTTCTTTTCCGCATTATACAGCATTATGAGAGCATCACTGATGCAGTTATCTCCATTTCTCTTCACGTGTTACGCTTCTACACGCTCACTTGCTGGATTGTTTCTGCTCCTGTCCAGAATCTTATTGCTCTTGAGTCGTGGCTCACACTCTGTACATGCAATGCAATGGCCGGGGAAGTCGCTCTTTCTCTAGTTCGAACTCAACGAGCATGCTCCCCAGCGCATTAATTCACGCAGCAGCCTGTCTGGCCAACATACACGCGACCACACTTGAGCGGGATCTCATTCACCGTGCCCGTGGCACATTTCACAAAGGTTTCGGCATGTTTTGTATCGCATCTGTTTTGCTGACGTTTTTCGCCGCTGATCCTCGGGCATAACGCGGCAAGCATTCGTGGCGCTGAAAAAACCGGAGGGACGCCATGCCTCTTTGCCACTTTATTCACGATATGGTTGAATTTGTGCCTATACAGTATAACCGTGGCATTCTTTCTGGTGATGCGCTCATTGACATTGCCGCGTTTCGCTTCTTTTACCTTCTTAAGAAGGTTCTTAGCCACAGCTGAGAGAACCGCGCAGTAGAAGCCGGCTAAAAAATGCCTATCAACTTGATTATTGAATGTAGTGTGCATTGCATGTGGCAAGACTTTGGAAGTGCAGCTTCCAGGCACCAGCTAGCTATAGCTCTCTTAGCTGTCTTCGAGTGGCCAGAATCGTAAGAAAGCAGCTCTTTCTGTGCTCGTGGAGCATAGTGCCAGTAGATATGACGCAAGCACAACTGCAGGTTAAGGTCTAAAAACTGAAACGAACCATTACTCAGGTGCTTCAGTATCGATGGGAGATGCCGTGGCTAGCAAAAATATTTTCCTTCCTTTTTACTATTATTTTAATAAAAAAACCACTACCAACCATTACTTGGAAGTTCTTGCGTAACGCCATACCCTTGCCATGTTGTCTAAACAGAGTTTGATACTTTTCACAGAATCACTGCGGGTGACAGTTTTTTGTTTAGATAAGACATTTTAAAAATCGTTAGCATACTTCATGGTTAGTAAACTCATGGTTCATGGAGCGTTCAATAGCAGCTAAAAATATTTACACAGGGTCGGGGCGACACAAGGAGCCTATGCGAATACATTGTCGTTTATTGTAAAAGTCAAGAATAACAGAAATAAAAGTTTCTTGGAAATAATATTCAAGCAGGGAAGTGAAACCGGCTGAGTTTTGAAACCTTATTACTCCGTTCCTTTCAATTCATTCCCTGACGACTACAAACAGTTCTCTCACCATGAGGCACAGAATAAACAAATCTTCTACATCAGCAGAAAAGGAGTATCCATTGGTTATTCAAGAAACGTACAAATTCACAAGATTTCACAAAAAACACCCGTAAAGCACTCAGGTGTTTCTGCAGATACCAATTACCGGTTAATAAAAAATTGCATTGAACCATTCTAACATTGTTCTAAATGGCATTGAGTACTTGTGCGTTTTTTCATTGAATAAAAATGACAGTGCTTTCTTTTTACAATCAATCATCGAACTAGCAGCATATATAATTGAGGTACCTTACATAGGGCAGCAGTCTTGCTCTTGATTCTTGTGTCACTGAAATTTGCGCGTAAAAAGTTCTTAGTTATAGCCAGACACGCCTTTTCGTTGAAATCTTCTCTTAAGACAATGAATCCTCCAGCCTTATCAGCCTTTCACAAAAACAGATTATTTGCTTGAAGGAGGACACGACTGTTCTCTTTTTATTTTATGAGCTTGGCAGAAGACGTATTCGCCGTTTTCCTTAGCGCGTGTACATCTGGTAGGAGGCACTTTCCGCGATCCTCTTAGTGAGCCTGGTTTGACACACGATGGTTAAGGGCTAGTAGGTCGCGAGCAGATACCGAAGTCTACTTACTCTACTTAGGCCCTTCGCTAAGTTTCCATGAAACTTGTGGTAACGCAGCATCACCCAGGACAACAAAGCATCTTGGTCCGTTCGTCTTACCCATTGTTCTAGCAGAGTCGAGGGCTTAGTGAAGACCCTGAGCGTAACAAAATCCAGTCATTTGGGCTGGAAATCGTCTGGAGAAGCGTAGCTTAATTTGAGCTAACCAGGCCGGGTATAAGGAATAGAAAAGCGTTCGCAATAGAGCCTAGAAACTACGTATTCGGTGCCAAAGTTCCCACCATAGGTACCTGCATATGCATTTTATAAAGCTCATTCGCGGTTTGAGGATGCTGAACATTGCACTTACATCTCCGGGACGCAGTCCCTTTGGCCGGCAGAATGCAAGGTACCTGGCGCGATAAATTGAGCTTACACTGAGGTTAACACAGGCGTTGAATCGCACAGACTGATAAGGCTGGGGGATACGTCGTCTCACAAGAAGATTTTAGAAAAAAGGCGAGTCAGGCAATTGCTAAGAATTCTGTATGCGTGAAACCCAGTGCCACCAGAATCAAGAGCAATACTGCTGCCCCATGTAGGGGACTTCGATCGTCTAGCCATGCTAATTCGATAATTGATTTTGAAAAGAATGCACTGTCAGTTTTCATCGCTACGAGAACTCACAAGGACTCAGTGCCGTTTAGAACGATTGTGACTGAGAAGGATTCGTGGCAGTTTTTAATTAGCCAGTATCTGCAGAAACACTTCAGTGCTTTACAACTGGAACATCCATTGCCACAAAAAACTCTTGTGATGTTGTACGGTTCTTGAATAACAGTGCTCATATTAGATACGTCTCTTCTGCTAATGTGGCAATTTGGTTTTATTCTTCGGTTAATGGTGAAGAATTTTCACCCGTCAAGGAATGTATTGAAAGGAACGGAGTAATAAGGTTTCAAAACTCAGCCAGTGTGCCAGAAGACAGTTTCATTTCTCTGCTTGAATTTTACTACCAGGCAACGTTTACTTATTTTAACGGTGACTTTTACGTTAAACGCCTAGGAATTGCCATCGGCTCCTGTGTCGCCCCGACCATATGTAATATATTTTTAGCTGCTATTGACCGCTCCCTGAACTATGTGTTTACTAACCAGGAAGTACCTAAGGCTCTTTCATATGTTGATATTTTTTAATTTTTTTACGGAAACAAAAAAGCGTGACCCGCACTGATTCTGTGAAAAGTATTTGAACTCTGTTCAGGAAACATGGTAAGGGTTCGGGTTTTACGCACGAGCATCCAAATAACGGTTCGTTGCAGTTTTTAGACCTTCACCGGTAGTTTGCTTGCGACATATCTGCTGGCACTATGCACCACGAGCCCAGAAAGAGCTCCTTCCTTACAATTTTTTGCACTCGAAGATAGTTAAGACAGCCATCGCTAGCTCGTGTCTGTAATCTGCCCTTACAAAGTCTTGACCACATGCAGTGCACGCCAGTTTCAATATTTAAGTTAACAGGTATCTTTTCCAGCTTCCCGAACGTAGTTTTTCTTAGCTGCAGCTGAGAACCTTCTTAAGAAGGTAAAAAAGGAAAACGTGACAATACCAATGAGCGCATGGCCGAAACAAAGGCCACAATTATACCGTATATGCAAAAACTCGCCCACAACAAGAAAAAAGTGACAAAGAAGCATGCAAAAGCGCAATCAGCCGGGCCGGTTGGTGCATGACAAGAAAAATTCAAAGCACTAAGGCCGGGACAAAGTGAAAGGAGACACACACGCCAGCGCTACTAAAAAATGAAATAATTTTATTGTCACAAGAGCAATATATACCCATTGGCAACGCCCACCGCATAAAATATAAAGAGATAAAAACAGCAGCAAGGTTCGGCGCTTGCTCAGCCATTGAGGAATCTAATCTCTTTTCTTTACAGCATTAAGGAGGGCGCGCTGACACAGGTTTTCCCTCTGCAATGAATAAGATAGATTTCATACATTTCACGCACACGCTGATGCTGGTACTTTCTTAGAACCGTGCTTTTGTCAATGTTTGCCGTGCACTTGCATGTGGCCACGTGGTGAGGTTTTTCTTGCCCCGTCTTTTAAGTCTATGTTCTGCTCCTGTTGTCTATCGTTCAGGCACCGTCCTGTTTCCCAATGTAAGATGACCAACATGATAGTGGTATCTCATACAATATCTTCTTTTTTTGCAGTCGGCGAACTTCTTTTCATGTTTCTTTTCGCAAAGTTTTGACGATGGCCGATCCTTGTTTACTAACTTGCAAAGCTTTTCCAGCTTGTTGGGGGCAGAAAAAAGAAGCTTTACGTTGGCCCGGCTCATGACCTTTTTCAATAGATGGCTTACCCCATGCACGTAGAGAATCACAACAGTGCTTGCTTGGTCTTCTTGCTTTTGGGTTACTGTGCATTCTCGACTTAAATCTCTTAACAACTTGTCGCACACACTGCGTAGAACAGTATCCGGGAACACCGCAAAGCGAAGTCTTTGCAGTTGGCCCTTGAAGCTCTCCTCGATACGATGAATGCATGACCAATCAAGGGCGTTCTTCAAGGCACTTTTGGCGACTGATCTCTTAACTAGCTTTAAGTGAGCTAAACTGTAAGGCATTGGGCTTTTTTTTGAACGCGGAGAAGTATGGCCTCCCAGCGGTTTTCTCAGCGCCACAAAAGCTCGCTTAGTTATACCCGAGAATGAGCGGCGAAAAAAGTTAACGAAACGTATGCAGTACAAAACATGCCTAAACCTTTGTGAAATGTGACACCAGCGTGGTGTACGAAAACCCGCACAAGTGTGGTCGCCTGTTTTTTGGCCAGACAGGCCGCTGCGTGAATGAACGCGCAGGGGAGCATGCTCGTTCAGTTCGGACTAGAGAATGCGCGAACTTGACCGCTCATTGCATTGCATGTTGAAGCTGTGAGCCACGGCTGAAGAACATTACGATTGTGGGTAGAAGCAAAGACAAAGGAGCACGTGAGCTTTTAGAAGCGTACAGTGTCGAAGCGACAGTCACGTTTCTAGCGCTCGTTGAGAGCTGCTAACCAATATGGAATTCTGAACACGCTCCCCTTTCTATCTCTCCCTCTGTTCCCCACCCCACGTGTAGGGTAGCATACCGGGCGCTGCCTAGTTAACCTCCCTGCCTTTCCGTTCGTATTTCTCTCTCTCTCTGACCACCTTAACATGGCGCTAACGTGGAATTGTTAAACATAATAGGTTTTTAGCTGTGAAGCCTTCCTCGTAGTCCTCAAAAACTTCAGCGACTACAGGCAGTGCAATGAGACGACGCTTTCGCTCGGAGTCCATATCGAAACTGGCTAGCAGAGTTCTCGGAGCCGCGCAAAGAGCGCAAGCACGCGGGGGAGAGAGCACGCGCGGATTGTCCGCGTTTGTACGCTCGACGTCCGGTTCGACTTGCGGATGCTTGGTCATGTGTCATGATAACCGCGCTGATGCTCACAGACCATCCGCAATCCGGTCTGCTCTTCTGAACCAACCTTAAGAGGAATTTACTGCTGCTCTGCTTCTCTAAATTCGGGTGCTGTCGGCTATATTGCTAGAAACAAGTTGTATAAAATACAGCTTCCATGAAGGCCGCGACACAAGTTCACGTGCATTTTATAGGTAAAAAAGTGGACACGTTATACTGCTCAAGGAACTCGTGGCACACACGTTCTCCATGCAAATATACTAGCGCTGAGAACATTGCATTGATTCTTCACTTTGTTGGCTCGTTCTAGGACGATTGTATTAGTTTTGAATTTTACAGGTTGCTGAGACAGGCGAACAACCAAGCGCACGTTTGCGATGAAGATTTCTAAAAAGTACCTAAGTTGTTTTGCAAGGAAGGCAAAATAAAATGATAGTATGTAGTTAAGGAGAACCTCACGCTTTCTTTTCCAAAATGTTGATTTTTTTAGCTAAAATATCACGAATCTAACGACTAGGAGTGGAAAGGATAAACAATTTTGTAGTACTTATCAATGTGGAGTGATAAAGAATAATGACCTTGCCACTGCACTTTGACGCGTTTGATATGCTCTCTGTCGCACTTCCGCTTTGCAATATTACATATTTTACAATATGATCAATGTGCCTATCGAAGCATTTTAAATGTCTATTCTACGTCTTTTGAGAGGTTCAGCTAAATGTGTAAATACCTCCTTCTTTAACTCAAGTGAAAAGAAAAAAATCAGTGCACTTGTAGATGGTATGGGCGAGTTTTAACAATCTATTCAATGCAGTAATAGAGGTCTCCGACCCAATCATTGTGATCGATGGTACTATTTCTAAATTCGTGCAATTTTTCTTTTTCGCACTTCAATAAGCCACACTCCAAGAAGAAAGATGAGGACTTTTTGTTCTTATTTTTAGATTAGAACAGTGGAGAACTTGAAGGCACCTAAGCTACACTTTGAGGGTATGACGCAGCAAAGTTTATGGCTCTCTTTAGAGGCTTGCGGGCCTTTTTGCGATTCATTTCACCTAAGTTCTGCCCACAATGCCTTATATGAGGGTTTTGTCCGTTTCTGCTTTACAGTAATAGGTCACGGGGAATCCTCAAATCACTCCTGGCGCAGTAGTACAGCGGTTAAGCGATGTTCCACTGGCTTAGCAGGGTGCGGTTCAAAAACAACTGGCGGTGGGGCTTTTGAGACCCACGTGTCTCTCCCCTAGCAATCTCTCGAGAACACTCGTTAATTTTACTAACACCTGCCACAGTGGGTAGGCTCTGGTGACAACAGAAAGTCATGTGACCTAGGTGGCAGGAGGGCCGCCTGATTTTCACTCACAACGCTGACGCTGGTTGCTTTTCGGAAAGGGAGCCTTAATGGGATTGACCACTGAACAACATGTGTTACAAGTTTATGGTGGAAATAAAAAAGATGGTGCGTCACATTGTGAGATTTGGGCAGTGCAATGGAGAAAAAGCGAGCATTTGTAATTTTTTTCGCATTGAAGATCGCGTAAGGTGCAATCTTGAAATGAAACCATGCCATTACTTGTGGTATATCAATTGATCACAACTGTGTAAAATATCTGGCCAGTTTTGCGTGCACAGTGTTCATTTTCTTCAAGGGGTGTCCCTCATGTTATCCTTAGTTTACGTTCTCTCGAGGGCGCCTCTGGGTGCATGCAACCTATCTTTCGCATTGCCGAAGATGGGCTTTTAGCTCTTGTCACTACAAGATAGCGTCACTGCGTTTTGAATTTCTTGGATGAAGTGGTGACTGTCGTCCACTGAAACTTTCGTTGACGAGATGTGCGTCACTGTTCCGTAAAAGCTTTCGGTGTGAAAACTGCAATGAATTCTAAGTTATATCAAACACTTCAAATTACTGTGCGGAGGTGAGATTTATACTATTTTTGGTACATCGCTCCTAAAAAACTTGCAGTAGCCATCGCTATCGCTGCTCATGGCTTCCAGCATTGGCAAGCATAAAAATGGGCACATGCACTGGTAGAAAAAGTATGGGTAAAAATCGCATCCAGCCTTCTAACTAGACCATTGTGGAATAGAGCACCGCAAACACCAAGCATTCTGTAGCGCCGAAAAAAAATTGGGTGCTTAATATTCAGTTCTCTCTCCTTCTGACGCTACCGCGTTAATGGACTGTCGGCTGCATGGCGAACTGCGGAGGTTCATCAACGTGTATGCTTCAAATAAATGGGTGCAGCGAGCAGTTGTTTTAGGGTATAGCAAGTCTTCTAGACTGTGGCCGGTATGTGGAATCGGATTTAAGTTCATGGGTGATTTTAACTGCGTCAGCCACCGACGCGACCATACAGGTTCAGGTGCAAATGCTTGATTCTTCCTGGTAAAATGAGAAGGAATTTATTCTGCGAGTGAGAACAGCTTTGGAATCTTGCTTGACCATGCCAGTCTCATTATTTCCAGCTTGGAAGATGTTTAAGGAGGAAGTTCGTGGCGTATACCAGTTGAGATCGCCTCCATGAGGTCTTACTTCAAGCACTGTAAGGAGAAACGGCTGCTTCAGACCCTGTATAATTTACACGAAATGCAAGGCTCCCTTTAGTTTACACAGAAGAAATTGCAGTTCTAAAGTGTCACCTTCAAAGGGTCGATGCAGAACTCTTTCGAGCGGCTCGTGTACGATACCAGAGCAAACGTGTTTTGCACTCTGAGGACCAAACTAGATAGGCCTTGCTTCATCAGCGTCACCACATTTGTGCCAATAGCTCTAATGTTGTGGCGCCCCATGGTCAAAAGCACAGATTAAATATTAACCGAGTTTTCAAAATCCTGCATCCCTTTATGCTGCCGCTTCAAGCATTGCGGACGGTGTTAATGTAGCGCGCTGGGTGTCTATGATTTCTCTGCTTTCTGAGGATGAGTGCGTGGTTATAATTGGTCCTATAACCTTGTGTGAATTTTAAAGGGTAATTGATCGATTACCACTTTCGAAACCCCCAGCCTTGAAGACCACTAAGGGGAATTTTGTAAGACATTTAAGCGTGTGTTATCCCTGTCCTACTCCAAATATTTCAGACCGGCATTAATTTTGGAATTTTGCCGCAGTCATATTGTCTCAATACCGAAAACTGACGACAACGAAAAGCTATGATTTGTAGACAGCTACAGGCCTATCACGCCTTCGAATGTTGATTAGGTTTTCTCGAAAGTCCTCTCAAATCGCTTACAGCGTGCAATGGCTACTTTGATTCGACCTCATCAAACCTGTGGCTTGAGGGGTCAGTCAATACATTCTAATCTATACAGGGCGCGCTCGGTGTTGCAGTATTGCAGTAACGCTCATGAGCAATCAGCACTGCCGAAAACTGACCTTGAAAAGGCGTTCCATCGGGTGTCCCATTCGTTTCTTTTTTATCTTCTAAATCACGTCAATCTTGTTTATTTTTTTGCTGCTCAGATACGCCTTTGTTACAAAAATTGTTCCGTGCGCTTGATTGTTAATTGCTGCCTCTAACAACCAGTTCAAATTCAGTCGTCTGTGAAAGGAGGTTGCCCGCTGTCCCTGCTCCTGTTCAGATTATACTTTGAGCCACTCTGTCCAAGTGTTAACAGTGCAGCTCTCAGTAATTTTCGTATTATGGATCACGAACTGAAGGTATTAGCCTATGCGGATTACCTCGCGTTTTTTTTTCACTGATAAGCCAAGCATCTATGAGGTTATTTGTTTAACGGAAGACTTTGTTTCAGTGTCAGGAGCTCTTATTAATTGCTCAAAAATTGCGGTCTCCGGTTGGGTATGTGGGGAACGGCACCTGCCGAGTATGATGTTATAAAATGGACACGTACTAAGTACCTCGGCATTCATTTGAGTGCCGATAAGCACCGTGCACATCACTCGAAAGACCGCGTGCCAACTCTAGCGCTACGCTCAGGACTTTGTGCCCCATGGTCTCTCGAATTGTGCAGGGCGACTGCATGCAATCTGTTTCTCAAGGCTAATATTTTTTATTTACTGCAAATCATTTATTTGCACAAGACATTATATCGAGCGTTTCCAAAGAATTTTCGCTACTTTTCTGTGGATTCGTCTTGTGAATAAATGAGAAATGATAACCTTTTCCGGCCTGTAAGTGCTGGCGGCCTCGGGTTAGCCGACCCGCATGTCGGACAGATCGTTTCACGTTTGATGTTTTTTCCGGTACAGTACTCCACCAATACATTGTGCACTCTTGCAAGTAAATTTAGTTCATTCTTCACCAAGCATCCCTGGGTCGTCTAATGTTCCTGATAATCGATGTTTGTGATTATTTATGGATGATGTGCATTTCTCTGTTCGTTTCTTACGTGTTCATTTTCTCTCTGAGCTCCTTTTTTTCGCTGTTCAGGAAACGGTTGTACAAAGACTTAATTTGTGTGCTTTTCCTCCGCCAAAAAATCGCTTTCCGTATTTTGGTTTAGCGGGACATGACGCACTCAAGACAATGTGCAAAATGCCCCTCTCGTCATGTACAAAAACATTTTTCTTTAGGCTATACACTGAGAAATTACTGGTTAAAGTATGGCTAGCGAAAAAGGGTATTTCCTTGTCTACGTTTACCTGTCCCCTTTGTGATGCTCTTTAAAAGATTGAGCATTGTTTTATCAAATGTAAAGATGGAATCCTCTTCAGGAAGATCAATTTCAATTTCAATTTAGCTTTTTATTCAACATCTTGAGGATGTTGTGCGCGTCAACAAAAAGCCAGAGAAAAGGCTTGACAGGGGCCGACGCACCCTACAATGACTTGACAGCAGCATCAGAATGGCATACAGCGTGTCGCATACAATCACAACAGGATCACTATGTGAATATGGAAATAAAATAAAACGTCATGTAAGCACACAGGAAATCATGCAACGGACATGAAAAAAAAAAGACTTGATTTGGTGACGCATTCTGTACAATTTCTCATTGCACTACTATTTGTTGATGAACCCTTAGATATGTTATTTTAATTGGATTACACAGCCTGTGGAAAACAGGCATAATGAAAGACGTTGGGAATCTGTTGGCTAAAGATCATTTCTGCAGAATTATTGTACCCCTAAAAAAATTGTAGGCCCAGAACGAGTTTGAACTAGAGTGGCACTCACTCTTAGTGCTGCGTTGTTCTTTTCCTTGTTTCTAGTTCTTTGTTGCTTAGATGTGTCGCGTTATGATGTACTAGCTACATGCTCCAAATTGAATATTTTGTCGTGCTTCGTTGCTTATTCGTTTTGATTTGCCACTGTTTTCTTATTGTTTGTATATAGCTCATGCACATATAACACATGTAAACATTGTAAGAAGTATACCCTGTTAAAAAAAAACTGCTGTGGTGCAGTGGGATCTTCCGGGGCTTGATTCCTGCCCAGATCTTATTTTTTGTCTTCATTGACTGTTCGTGCCTTGTTGTATTCCGGATTGAATGATGGACCGGATTGTTAGTTATGGTTTTTCTCGTTGGATTATAAATTGAGTTATCTATTGGCTTGTTGGATGGCTATGGATTGGATGGTGAATTGTCGATGGATTGGAGAAAACGTGACACATCCTGTCCACGCCACTCATGATGCAAGAAATGCTTTCGCGTTAATAATTCGGCCAACAGGTAGTAGTAGCATCCTCAATAACAGGCATACCCTTCAGGAACAGAAATCTTCACGTTTAGTTGCGCGCACGCAGTAAGCTTGCGTACGCATCGCCTGTTGCGTTGCACGCACTGTAAGTAGTGTAAACACGAAACATTTACTTGGCCGTGCAGTAGCATCCCTCAGGGTCAGGTGTAAGCAGCGGCGCTATCTAGTGACAAGACGTCAGAGCCCATAAACGCTGAGTTGAAATTTTTATCCGTAATTACTCGCATCGGGAGTGTGTGCATGGCGAGCCTTTTTTGTTACAAGAAGTAAAACTATACAATTAGAAAAAGAATATAACAACTAATTCAAAGCTAGAGAACTGCTTCGGCAGGTGTGGTTGCTACGAGGAAAACACAGCGCATATGGATAGGCCTAATAGCTTGAAAATTTCCGAATTATCTGAAAAACAGGGTCTAATTAATAATCGCTTATAACACTGCGTGTGGGCAAGAGTGTGCTAAATAAAACGAACCGCTGCCATTTTAGCGAGCTATCCTGTCGATGAATCTAGCGGTGACACATATTTATTCAGAAGCTGGCGAGCAAGGTGCCGCCAGCTTGTAAACGTATACTGTAACGTTCCCGTAACGAGCGCACGCTAAGGTGCGCTCAGCGGTACCAAGTACCTATGACAATGATGCCTCCATTGCTGATGCTTGCAATATTATAAAAATGTTTAAAATTTCGCTTTGATTAGAAAATAAAAGAGAGCAAATGAATTTAGTTCCTTTATTGCTGCACTACTTCTTGCTGGCTAAAAGCGCCAACGGAAATCCTTTTCCGAAGGTCTTCGTAGTCAGAGCGGTACGTCTTTATGCTGCCAGCATGCCATGACACTTCGGTTAAATATCATGTGCAGAGCCTCGTCAAAATCTTGTTAAAAGTAACTAGTTGATTCAATCAAAATTAAAAACATAATATATTGTAGTAAAAACTACTTCGCTCTGCTATCCTATTGATTTCTAAAGCTTTATTAGTGTTTTATGAACTGTTTCTACCACGCCGACTTCTGTTTATCTTGCGAACAGCTTGGAAAGCAACCGTTTGGTCACGGTCGTTTTATTGGAAGTGATAAGGTTACACATAAATATATAAGAGAAAAAGGCAAAGAAAATGACGGGCTCGTTATGGCATTCATATGAAGGGAACAAAGAGGTACAGAAACCAACGAGCTTAGGGGAATGTTTTTTTTTAGTTCGTAATATTCAAAATTGGAAGTTTAATAAACTAATTATTTTATCGCCTTAAGATAACTGATTACAAAGCAGAAGACAAAACAACCATAGGCCGTTGGTGGGATCCGAACACACGACCTCCGAATTTCATCCGACGGCATTCCTCGTCACGCTCGTAGTAATACAGGACGTACGCTACCTCCGCGGCTATAGACGAGTGCGGCCCTGGTGAACATTGTTAAGACACAGCCACACGCGACAAAATAAATAACCTCAAAAGCAGACTGGACAGCCGTCGCCGTTGCTGAGTTGGTAGAGCACCTGACGCGAAATTCAGTGGTCGATGTTTTGGATCCCACCGGCGACATATAGTTTTTGTGCGATAGCATTAAATGCCCCTTATTCCAGAAAATTCGTTGTCGCCATTCTCGGCACAATATCGAACTGGAGTTTTTTTCGGGTTTGATTCGGATCCGGGTTCCGGCCTTTTGGGTTCAGCTCCAAGCTCGACTACCGAGCAACGTTTCGTCCCGGTTGGAACCGGTTCGATGATAATCCAGTTGGTTCAAACAAGTTCAAACGAGTTCCGGGCCAAAAAAAGATGACTGAACGTAAATGGGTGTTAGTAAACTCTGTTATTCTGTTGATTTTTCTGTGTGACATTGGCATTGAAAATAAAAAAAAATACGAACATCTGTTTTATTACACCAATTCAAATCAAGTCAAAATTAATGTAAATCGCTTATGTATACGTTTGAACTCATTCGACGATGTTCATAAGGCGATAAGCTGGTGCATTTCGCATTTATAAAACCTTCCACCTTCAGCAGCCTCGGAGACCCAACGCGTGAGTAATAGTCTTCTTCGAAACTAGTGATAATCGGAAATTTCTCCTACGCAGATTACCGTGGGCACCGTCACCAGCTCCGCATGCGGCCTTTAATTTACCGCACATGATTGAAAAGGGAAGCTGTACGCATCGGCAGCTATATACAAACACGCTTCCCACGCCTCAAAAAAGACTTGTCAGCCACCACCGCCCCCAACCCGGGCACACCTCCATCACTTCACCCACCCACCCCATTTGGATCCTCTACCACATTGTATGAAAATATCTCTTTTGATGGGGGAAGGGCACCTGAGAGGGCCCTTCCACCACCCAAAGAGAGCATTGTGGTAACATTGGCATTGGCTTGCCTCTTCTTGGAATCCATCTCGTTACTCTTGAGGTTACCTTGCTTCGTAATAAATGCCCTGTCCACCCCTATAGGTTCCTCTTCATATGCACTAGGATGTCATTAAATCACCTTTGATCCCTGACCCACTCTGCCCTCTTCCTGTCTCTTCACGTTACATCTATCATTTTGATTTTCATATCTTCCTGCGTTGTCTACAATTTTAGTTGAGCCCTTTTCGTTATCATTCACTCTTCTGCCCCATAAGTGAGTACTTGTAAGATACAGCTGTTATACATACTTTTCTCTTGAGGTATTTAGGTAAACTGCCATTCATATTCTGAGATAACCTGCAAAATGCGCTCCACACGTTATGTTTATTTCGATATACTGTTAAACTCCACCGCGGTTTTTAGAGGGGTGGCTGAACTTAAAAAAGAGAGAAACAAAAAATTCAAGATAATGCAGTCAAAGAATAATATACGCAGTTGTACAATGAAAAGGATGGGTGAAGTTGAAGCGAAGACGAGAACAACAAATTCAAGGTCACCAGTTTTACAATAGGAAATATATATCACTAAAGTTTTTAACACGATTCCTTCAGTTTTGAGGCAATAGACTCAGCTCGGCAAGCTCTAAAAATTCAGGAATGTCGGCTGCATTGCAACTCTAGCGTCAAGTGCATTCTATGTGTGCCCAGCTGGCAGAAAAAAAGTAAAAGCAAAATGAGTTATTTACACAAACGAAATTCCTACAATGTGAGACCGCACTTGTGGCGGGTAATTCTGGAGTGGCTTAAATTGGCGAAGTCTTCAGAGTTAATAATAATTGAATTTTGCAGGTATAATTATAGCAATTTCAAGCAGTGCAGTTTAAATCGGATAGATAAAGGGCGAAGCTTTGCGCGATGCAAAAGATCAGTAGGTGAACCTGTACGTCTGTACCGGTTATAAATTGCGTGGCTTTTCGCTGCACACTTACGAGTGTGGCTACGCTGGTACCTGTATGAGGGAACCATGCAATGGTACTATATTCCAATATTGGACGTATAAGCGAAACATATGCCAGAAGCATTATTCCGGGAAATGAGTCATTCAAGCCACGTTTGAGGAACAACAGCTTGTTAATAATAATAATAATAATAATAATAATAATAATAATAATAATAATAATAATAATAATAATAATAATAATAATAATAATAATAATAATAATAATAATAATCAATCAATCAATCTTTATTTTTCGGTGCCCAGGAACAACCCAAAGGTCTTGGTGCTGGTACACCATTCACACGCACAAAACGTAAATTTGTCTTCAACAAAGGAAGAGACTCACGAGAGGTAATGCAGCAGTCAAGGCGATAGAAAAAAAGACATATAAACTAGGCGTGACAGCAAGCATGAAGCAAAAAAGTGAAAACAAGAAAACAGCGAGAACAGCGGTAAATGAAAACAGCTAGAACAGGCAACAGACATATAAACAACTAATGAAACAATAAACAAAGAGAATGAACACAAGAACGACCGATAACAGCCAAGTACGGCATATAACAAAATACAAACAAGAATAAAGCCAATACTAATATGAATGAATAAGAAACCTCTGAAATACAAGCTAGAAATACAATCATACACAATAAGAAATGTAATTAGTGAACGCGTTACAGACAATCAGGCGTGAGTACACAGTATTAAAGAAATAATAATAATGAAAACAAGTACACGTGATGTACAATTAAGGAGAGAAAAAATAATATAATACCGGTGCAAACGCACAAGTGTAGTAAAGACAAAATGCATGAAAGGGGAAGTTATGTATGAGAAAAAGAGTGCTCAAAGTGGAACGTCACGGACATTCAATATAAAGGAAGGGAGAGAATTTTCGAATATATCAAGGTGAGGACAAAGAGAATTAAACAACTTTTGCATTCTGTCCAGAGGGGAGAGGGAGTGCAGGAGCGCAGAAACTTGAAATGGTCTGAATTCCCTTATGCTCTTTCGCGGTACACGCAAAAGGATACGCGCTAGGAGCTGAGGGCATAGAATGTGACCATGAAGAAGTTTATACAAGAAAATTATATCTGCCCTCACGCGACGGCAGCTAAGAGAAGGAAGCTGCAGTGAGTTACTCCGTCTGGGATGAGAGCTAGAAGTTTTGCAAGAAAACCGATGTTGAAATATGCGTAAAAACTTTATCTGAACTCTGTCGATTTTTTCGCAGTTCGACTGGCAAGTGCTGCTCCAAACAACAGACGCATATTCCAAAAGCGGCAAGCATATGGAGAGGTAGAGCTTTAAGAAAGGGAGTTGGGATCGAAACTCTCTCGAAAGCCTGCAGATGAAGCCGAGTGTACGCATAGCCCGTAGAGCAATGCGTTTTGTATGAGAGGAGAAGCTGAGGCTACGGTCGAAAAGTACGCCGAGGTCATTAATTTCATCAACCCTGGGCAGCGGCCTACCATTCACAGAATAAGAGTAGAGAAGACTGTGCGTTTTACGCGTAAATGAGACAACCTTGGTTTTAGATGAATTGAGAGTGAGCCCATTCTTCAAGCACCAATCAGAGAAGGCGGATATGTCCGATTGCAATGACAAGCAATCATCAAGAGTATGTATTGCCTTGAACATTTTTATATCGTCCGCATAAAGGAGAAACGAGGAGTTTTTGACCACGGAGGAAACGTCATTGATAAAAACAGAGAACAGAAGCGGGCCTAATACCGAGCCCTGAGGAACTCCGCTGGTTGGAGTGTAAACAAATGAGGTCTGTGCATTTACACTGACAAAGCAGGACCGATCAAGAAGATAGTTGCGTAAGAGGGCTACAATTGAAACGTCGATCTCAAGCAGCAGAAGCTTTTGAAGAAGTAATGAGTGAGTAACAACGTCGAAAGCTTTGCTCAAATCACAGTACACAGCGTCTACCTGACTCCTCTGAAGGACTTCAGCTGATGTATACGTCATAAAAGTCACAAGGTTAGTTGTAGTAGAACGACCTTTTATGAAACCATGCTGATTATGTATGATTTCATGTTTGAGGTGGAAGGAAAGTACTTTGTGCAAAGCTAATTCAAAAAGCTTAGAGGTTGCACAAAGAAGAGAAATGGGGCGGTAGTTCGAAACATCAGATTTGTTTCCTGATTTGAAGACAGGGAAAACACGCGCCGTTTTCCACACGCGGGGAAAGGCAGAATTTTTCAAACAGTTATTAAATATCGTGGTTAAAACAGGGACGAAGGTACTATTGAAGGCTTTTATTATGGCGGCTGGAATGCCATCAGGTCCAGGGGACAAAGATGGTTTCAAACACTTAAGACTCTCACTTACTAACTTCTCGTCAAGAAGAACGGAATTAGGTGCGCCAGCTGGAAGGCATACGGAATCGCAACGTGGAGATTTGTACACGGAGGAAAAGTGTTGAGCAAAGCCGTCAGCGACGTTCCGAATTTCATTCCCATGAGAGTCAACTAAGTGAATATGACTATCAGATTTATTCGAGCGTTTGCGAACGTATCTCCAGAATTCAGTAGGACGATTAGAGGCACTATTCTCTAAATATTCAAGATAGGACTCATGATCACGCTTGTACAGGCGTTTGCAAAGGGAACACAAGCGGCGAAATTCATCTGCCCATGTATCCAGCCCAGGGCGTTTCGCTTTATGGTGGGCCCGCTCCTTAAGTTTCAGCGCTGTTCTAAGTTCCCTTGAAAACCAGAACGGAAACTTGCTACGAGTAGGAGTGCGCACAGGTATGTACTGGCGCATACCATTGAGAACTATTTCAGTGAAGCGACTGACTTGTTCGTCAACATCGCTGATTTCGTTTAAGACGGACCAGTCGACAGAAGAGAAAAAACCGAAGAGACCAACATAGTCGCCAAGTGCATAAGCGAAACGGGGGGAATTCCCCGCGCGATTTGAATTAGCAGAAGGTGGGACAGAAACCGAAGACGTTATTAGAATTGGAGGATGAAATTTGTCACAGCGAGTAAGTGAGATGTCAGATGTCGAGACACGAACATTTTCAAAATTAGATAAACAAATGTCAAGAACATTACCACAACAGTTTTCAATTAAATTGTGTTGCTGCAAGGTGTTAAAAGCTATGAAATCTAAAAGCCGGTTGCACTTACTAACTACATAATGATTATTGTGTGAATATGTAAAGGTATTCCAGTTAATACCTGGAGTATTAAAATCCCCTAAAATGAGCAGTTTGTGGTTGCTATGAGAAGTGATAACATATTCAATAGAATGTAGTACATCATCGTAGGCAGGAGGAGGCAGATTAGGGGAAATATAGAAAGCTGCCAATAAGAGTTTTTGATGTCGAGTTAAAGTTAGCTCTAACCAGACAGATTCTTCGATGGTTTCCAGGTCGGAACGCCGAACGCACTGCACGGAACTGTCAATAGCAATGAGCACTCCTCCTCCCTTTTGTTTAGAAGCTGATTCAGGGCGGTCACTTCGAAAAACAGAATAGTTATTAGGAAAGAAGTCACCTGAATTAACTTCGCTAGACAGCCAGGTCTCAGTAATTACAACAGCCGAATAACAAGAGGCTAAAACATTGGAAAAAAATACAGGTCCCTTAGTCCGAAGACCTCGGGCATTTTGGTAATATATATCCAAGTTAGGGTTGACTGCAATCAACCGTCAGCTCGGAAGGATGTAACATACCATCCAGGAGTTTTCCACGAAAAGCCTTGAAGATGCAGCCCGTAGGCCACATCGAAGGGTCAACAAGTTGATCGTAGAATTCCGCGCTGACTGTGAGGTAGAAGGACGAGTAGGAGTCATATTTCGTTTTCAACCGCCGGCAGGAAAGGGCGGTGACGTTCACGGACTTCAGATGGTTCGTTAAATCAGCCGACGTTGTCTCGGGGCACAGCTTAGAGACGAAAATAACCTTCGGGCGCTTCTGAGGTCTGGCGACGTTCAGACTGGATGAGCTCGACGAGCCAGTGATGGCTGGGCTACGGTGCTTCTTCTGCGCCTCAGGCGAATTAACTATAAGTGGGGGAACAGATACAGATGTCGGGAAGGTGGCCAAATCAACGGGTGCCATCCCACTGTGAAGGGCAGCAGAGTAGCTCTTGGATGGCTGGAGCATACGGGAAGGACTGCTCGCGGACAGGGGCTCGACGAAAGGCGCATCACGCTGCGATGAAGCAGGGCGCCTCGCAAGCTCCTCGCGTAGGCTGCGAACATCAGCCCGCAGAGAGGCAACGACCTCGGCCTGGAGAGCGAGCGCCCGCGAGTTGTCACCACGAAGGCGCTCATTCTCCTCCCGCAGCTGGGCGACCTCGTCGCTCAGAAACGAGATTCCCTCAAGTGCGTCGAGGAGGAGAGCCCGAAGCGAGGCAAGCGCACCGTCAGGTTCGCCCGTCGGGGAGGAAGCGAGGGAACCGGTCGGGTCGGTCGGGTGATGGGGCTGGTGGGCCGTGGGAGAAAGGAATGCAGCCGCTGACACGCCACCGTCGCTAGGCTTAGCACCGCCGCAAGACGACAAACACAGATTGCACATGAATGGTCGCGAGCCGGACTTCAAAAGCTGCAGCTCGTCGTCACTCCAAGTGACACACTTCGCGTGTACACGTTTGTTGCAGTCGGCACAACGAAAAAACTGCTGCTTACCAAAAAACGGACGGGAGCACAGCACACATGCGTCCTTACTGGGCGCCATGTTGAACCAACAATAATAATAATAATAATAATAATAATAATAATAATAATAATAATAATAATAATAATAATAATAATAATAATAATAATAATAATAATAAAAATAATAATAATAATAATAATAATAATAATATATTATTATTATTATTATTATTATTATTATTATTATTATTATTATTATTATTATTATTATTATTATTATTATTATTATTATTATTATTATTATTGGTTTTGGGGGAAAGGAAATGGCGCAGTATCTGTCTCATATGTCGTTGGACACCTGAACCGCGCCGTAAGGGAAGGGATAAGGGAGGGAGTGAAAGACGAAAGGAAGAAAGGGGTGCCGTAGTGGAGGGCTCCATAATAATTTCGACCACATGTGGATATTTAACGTGCACTGACATTGCACAGCACACGGGCGCCTTAGCGTTTTTCCTCCATAAAAACGCAGCCGCCGTGATCGGGTTCGAACCCGGGAACTCCGGATCAGTAGTCGAGCTCATTGCTTTGTTTGGTAAATAAACGTGCGGTGCCCTCCTCACGTCTGATGAGACAAGGATACCCAGATATCGGTATTCCGGAACAGTCCTTAGGGCTCTTCTATCAGAAACATAATTGAACACAAGCGGTTTTTTTGTTATCGAATGTTCTCTTATCTTGACACCACTTAAAATTTTTACTTAACGCGCAATTTAGTTTGAACTGGTCAGACTGATATTTAACTTCATTGTAAAGGATGCAGTTTTCTTCAAAGAGTCTTATTTGTACTTCATTTTGGTTATTTGTAGCACTAATAAATAGGAAAATAACAGCGCTGCCAGTACAGATCCTTGGGGGACACCAGATATTGAGGGAATAATGTTGCAGGCATGTCCGTCAAATTTAACAAATTTCAAACTTTCAGATAAATAACTGCTGATATATAGCGTGAAATTGAAAGAATTTAAAATTGGTTGTTGGGGAAAGCAAATGGCGCTGTGTCTGTCGCATATCTCGGCGGACACCTGAGCTGCGCCTTAAGGGAAGGGATAAAGGAGGGACTGAGATATGAAAGCAGAATGAGGTGCAGTAGTACAGGACTCCGGAATAATTTCGACCATCTGGGGATCTTTGACGTGCACTGACATGGTACAGAACACGTGCGCCTTTGCCTTTCGCCTCCATCAAAACGCGGCCGCCTCGTTCGGGTTCGAACACGGGTACTCCGGATCAGTAGCCGAGCGCCCTAACCACTGAGCCACCGCGGCGGGTTGCGTGACGGGACCCTCACCAAATAAATGCTCTAGCTTGTATATCAATTTCAGGTGTGATACCCGGTAGAACGCTTTGGAAAAGTCAACGAAAATTATGTCTAATTGCGACTGATTATCAATGGCTTGCGCAAGATCATGCACGAATTCAAATTGTGTTATAGTGGATAGTTCATTTCTGAACCAGTGCTGGCTAGGGTAGCCTCTGCGCATTTAGTCAGAAAATTGAGGATAATGTGTTTTATACTTTTCTCACATATGTATGTCAGAGATATGGGTCGGTAATTACTCAGGGAGTCTTTATCACCTGATTTGTGCACATGGATTACTTTGGGGATTTTCCACTAAAAGAGAATACGACATTCGCGAATTGATTTCTAGAAAATGAGACCAAGGTATTTACTACAAGGCTCAGCATAACGTTTCAGAAAACAAATAGTAATATCACCTGGTCCGCTATTTTTCTTTCCATCGGGATTTAAGAACAAGAATAGCACACTGGCCTCAGAAATAGTAGGCGTACCGACGATTTTTTCATGGTCTTGTTGCTGTGGGGCAGTCTGGCTAACGCTGTCATATCAAGAGTGAAGACTGACTGAAAGTGTTTGTTGAACGAATCTACATTAAGTTTGCTGTCCCGAGTGACATCAGAATATTTTTGTTTTGCCTTGTGTTCGAGTAGTGCCAAATTTTGTCAGTGCAGTTTTGATAAACTTTTGTGATGTAGCATTGCAGAAATGTCCTTTTGGATTTCGAGTTGCATGTTCAGTTGCTTATTTAATGAAATAAGGCAAGGACGGTAGTTAGGGATAATGCGAAGTTTGTTCCGCTGTCTGAAGCTTTTGATCCTTCAGTTAATATGTCTTATTTCACGCTTTAACCAGGGATTCTGGTTTTTGACATCTTTTCGAACTGTAGGGACAGAACTTCTGATGCCATGCATAACAATATATTTGCAAAACAGCAAGACGTCAATATTTGACTGCTTATTAAGACATAAACGGGAGAAGTTCTCGTATACATGTGCAAGATAAGTCATAGCAGCATCATCATTGGCAGTGTTAAAAGCAGAAATTAGTATGAACCGGGCTAACAATGTTAGTCATAGGCAAGTTACATAGTATTAATCAATGGTCTCATAGCCTTTAAAGTGTTTGTAATGTTATGGCACTGCTTGGAAAGTGGTGGCTATCATAGGTATAAAATGGAACTGGTTTGGTAATGAACAGTAGTCGGCGTGTCGTCAATTTGCGTAAGGTTGAACGCGAACAAGAAGTCTATCCTCAGGTTACTTGTTGCAGTTCCGGGGTTTAGACACTTGCAGTAAACATCTAGTAGATTAAAGTCCCCAGCCAAGACAATCTTCCCTCCGGAGATATGTCTAAGCAAGCAGTCGAACAACGGGTCTAGATACATTGTATCAGCAGTTGGAGGCCTGTAGACAGCTCCAATGTGAACAACGCCAAAGGTTAAATGAATCTTGCACCGTACAGCCTCGAAATCTGCTACTTCCGACAAGAGGGAGTATATTATTTCTTCTTTGAGAATTGCCACGCACCCACCTCTACATTGTCTATTCCTGCAAATAACTGCATGTCCAGGTGGGAAAAGTTCACATTCCAAAATGCAGAATGCAACCATGTCTCAGTAATGGTCACGACGTCAGTATCAAAAGCCAGCAAAATAGCCTCCAGTTCAGGTACTTTATTAACTATAATGTTGGCATTCAAGTCGAGAAGCGTAATCGAGTTCTACTTCTGGTGGTTCAGAACTAGGGTTGTGGTGTTTCGATTTTTTTATTCTATTTTGGCAATGTCGCCTGGGTCTTTATCCACAAGTTGTCTACTTAATCGCACTGCATCGTGGGTAAGAAGTACTTGTTCTCTTCGGTCGCAATTTTCATTTGTTCGGTCCCGGATTTTTTAATGATATCACGAGCAGCACGCCAAAAACTTCACAGATATAACAGATACTGCCTTTCAATTTGGAACATTGCTTAAATATGGTGACGTTGTCGTGGTAATCGAGAAGTTTCGTGATTACTGGTCTGCATTTTGTAGTTATTCTTGTAGTTATGTCTCCCTCATGCTAAGGATCTGCGGTCACTACATGCCCTACACAGACGTATTCGTTAACCACTTCCAGCACCTCGCTACTAATTGTAAACTACAGTTGCTCTCGCAGAATGCTCCGAGTACAGCGCCAAATTAAAAAATTGCCTATGCTGATGAAGTCGTTTCGTTTTGTGCTGATGAAAATATACCATGAAAAAGCAAGTTTGGATGGGTTGGGAGCACTTAATATCGGCACGGGCACAAATCTGCAACATCGCAGTTGCGACTCTTCTGCAAGTGCTGCATTCTGCGAATGTAACGTACATGCGCTGCATAGAATTTTTGTGACTTTTTTGGGGTGCTCTCGAAGTGAACCCATGCACGTGGGAGACTCAAGCGCGACCTGGTTCGACGAGGAGAGAGTTGCGCCTGCGAAGTGGCAAGTCAAGTCAAGTCAACTTTATTTTTCTCCGGGATGAAGAAAGGGGAGACGGAAAAAAGCTGTACATGCACAGCTTGACAATGCATGGGCCCCTTGGTTACAGTTCAGCAGCGTTCAAAAAATATACAAAGAGCACTCAGTGCGGCAGCAAGTATTGTACAGGATATATACAGATAGACGGCAATGTCGGGGTTTCATACATGAGATGCAAAAAGTAAGCGCCTAAGAAAATATAATAATACAATTCACGCAGCACAGGGCGTAGTTACTACAACATGTAAGCTAGAAATGACGTTCGCTGTACAATATAAAGAAAAAGGAAAGGGATATGATTCAGACAGTTGGGCATACCGCAGCGAAAGATAAGAAATGAAAGCAGAGACAATGGTGCAGAAACTAACAGAATGCGGATGCATTACGACCTAATTTTGTGAAAAGTGAACTTGTGGATTCTGTGTTTGCACCAACACCAACGCGACTGAAAGCGTTCAGGAGGACGGCGATGTGGAACGATAAAGATTGATTGCCATATGTTGTGCAGGAGAAACGTTCGACCCATGAATTATCTTGTCTGGTGCTGTGGCTATGACTGCGCGTTGCAAGGTTGAATGCTTGAAGAAAATAGTGATTCTCAGTGCGAACAGAAGTCTTGTAATGGGCAAATAAGGCTGAATGAGTACATGGCGTCAATTGGAAATATGCGATAGGATGTGAAGTATGCGGACGTATGATCCCGGTATGAAATATTCGCACTGGTTCTAATTGCGCGTTTTTGACATGTTGTTAGATTATGAATGTTTTTTTTTGATGTGGTGGCCCATGCAAGATGACAATAATTAAGTGTGGATAAAAATGAGGCGTTTTATACTATTCTTTTTACTTTTGTAGGTAGTATACGCCGGTTCCTGCTTATTACTCCCCCGATTCTGTTTAGTTTGCAGCAAACATTTTCATCGTTCTTATCCCAGGTTAGGATTTCTGAGAATAAAACCCCAAGTGATTTAACGTGCGTTTGTGTTTCAACTTCGTCATTTGCTACTAATAGCTTTTCTGCGGGAGTCACAGTGGTGTTTCTTGCGCGAAAAAGTATTGCTTGCGTATTTTTTTAATTAATTCTCAGATGGTTATTATCAGACCAATGCTTAACAAGCTCTAATGCTCTTTTTGCTGTGTGTATCAAACTATTTTGGTTATCTCCGGTAACGAAGAGCGCGGTGTGATATGCATATCCAATCCATTGCACCTCGCTAATAGTCGAAAAGATGTTATTTATGTAAAGAACATATAGGATGGGACCGAGAATACTGCCTTGAGGGCAGTTTTTTGGCGCTGGAATTTTTGTTATTGTGGCTAACATATTGAGAACGGTGTTGAAGATATGATGATAAGCGAGTATTAGAATTGCCCCCTAGCCATAATGCTGAAGTTTCTTTTTTAAGTTATGTGATGTACGCAATCAAATGTCTTTGAATATTCTACTTATACGCCCAAAACTAGTTCTTTACTTTCTAGGGCGTCAATATTGATTTATTTTGCGTTAAAAAAGCTAATTCTGTGGATTTTTGTTTCACAAAATCATGCTGGCAAGGCGAAATGAGTGAATGCTTTTCTAAAAATGGTTTGGCTTATTAGGGTCTAACGTCCCAAAGCGACTCAGGCTATGAGGGACGCCGTAGTGAAGGGCTCCGGAAATTTCGACCACCTGGGGTTCTTTAACGTGAACTGACATGGGCCAGTACACGGGCCTCTAGAATTTCGCCTGCATCGAAATTCGACCGCCGCGGCCGGGATCGAACCCGCGTCTTTCGGGCCAGCAGCCGAGCGCCATAATCACCCAGCCACCGCGGCGGCCTTTTTCTAAAATTGAATAAAGATGAATGTGCATAATTTTTTTTAATCATTTAGATAAGACTGGGAGATTTCAGATGGGCCTAAACTTATTTATACTGTTTTTTTCACCTCCTTTATGTATTACAATCACTTTGGCTATTTGCATTAGTTCTGGAAATGTGTTTCGTTCAAAGGATAAGTTATTCATACTACTAAATACTGGAGCGATGATTTCAATAATGTACTTAATAGGGGCAATTTGCATGTCATTCCCATCACGAGATTTAAAATTTTTGAGGTTATTAAATACATAAATTACTTTCATCAGTGGGAAAGAATATACTTCCAGAGATATGAAGGATGCATTCTGTAGTGGGAGAGTAAGCTGAACCTGCGCGGTCAGTTTCCCCAACGGAGACGAAATGTGTATTGAACGCATTAGATACATCAGTGCCACTTATATCTTCATCGTTGATTTTTATGCTGGTTATGGTGGAGTGACTGCTTTGTTTAGTGACGCTATTTTGGCGTTTCCACAAATGTTCGACGTTTAAGGATGCCTCATGCAGATAGTTAAGAAAGTATTCTTCATTGGCAACTTGTTTGACAGCTGCCGCCATCAGTAGCACGAGCACATAAACTGGGCATGCGCAGGAGGAGCAGGCGGTTTCACTTTCAGCCAGTGGAGCTAGAGAAGAGGCTTGCAAGCGCAGAACGGCTTTTTGGAAAAGACGGATCTAACTGCCATCAGCCATGGTGCGAAGTTTTCTCACAATGCGGGGAGCACATTGTGATGATGCCGCAAGGTTATGTAGCCTAGGTGGCCCACACGACTCCTACGTTTCTTCTCTGGGAATTTTTCGGAGACTTTTCGCTCAGTCAGCACCTGCGCCGACGCCGACGTCTATTTTTCCTGGGACACAAGCTCCTTAACGCTGTCATGTTGAAACATATAGTGACGAAAAAGTCGAAGCTGGCAGTGGAATGGGACGTAGCGCCCGCGCTAGTCCGCGGCCATTAAAATTATCTTTTGTCCATCGTTCAATAAGCTTCATTCTTCGGCTGGCCGGTACAAAAAATTTGGTGGAACTTGCGGTGTACCACCCAACTGTTATCCTCCTGGTCATCGTTCTTCGGAGCCCTGTGTCTACATCCCTCCGTCAGTTGCGGGTTCTTGGTCCGCGTCCAGGAGCCGACGCCATGACCGGCCCGAGCTATCAATCCCACAGATCCGAGACGTCGCTCACATGTGAAGACAATATCCCACTACCTATGCATATCGGAGCGTCCGGGGGCCTATGCCATGGGCTCCTGGTGACCAGCGGCTCGGAGGCTACGTGGACCAGGACTCATTCCCTCATCTCTTTCATAGTGGCGGCCACTATTACACCACCTTGTTGTTGTTGCCTTGGTGACATGGCACACACCCACGACGGGGGATTAGCCACGGTTAAGTTGGGAGACCCCATAGAATAGGGTAAACTGGTGTCAAGCTAATGATTGTGACTTGGGTGAAATTTAAAGTAATTTAAAAGAATAAGGAAGAAACAAAATATCAGGAGAGAATACCTGAGAATAAATTAACTGTTTGAAAATAGCCGAACACACATTTGAATGCGAAAAGTTTGGAAACAATTAGCAAGAGAATCGGCCGGTAGCTGTTATATAATTGTGGAGGTGTTCGCAAACTTGATGCAATGCAAAACCCCTGGCGCTCGTGCCGAAAGAGAGGAGGAAGGGAACCGACAAAGTGAGACCAAATTTCGTAATGGGAATTTCTAGGTGTGCTGTCCTCTGATGTGCAAACCTCCGGCAAGAGAGTAGGAAATGCTCCAATGTCTCGACTTCACCACAAGCTGCACAAACGTTTGTGGGACTCAACCCGCATCTGCATAAGTAAAGATTTAACCGGGGAATCCTGCACCGCATAAGTGTCATCGCTACCTCACACTGCCGGGTTTTACACGCACGAGCCTTCCATGGGTACATGAGATGTTGGTAGTCAACAGTAGATAGTAAGAGATTGTTGCACGTGGCGGTTATAAACTGAAAACGCTGAAATCGAGTCATACCGAAAAGAACAAGATTAGGGCCGCTTCAGGCAACAGGTGCATTTAGAGCTGATTTTGCCAAAAAGTCTGCTGCGTCGTTTTGTAAAATACCGCAGTGGCCTGGTATCCAAACAAAGCGCACCTCTTTCACCCATCCAGGAATAAAAAACTTTAGTGAGCGTCTCAAAAAAGCGTTTTGTGCGGACTCCAGCGCCAACAAAACAGAGAGACAATCTGAGAGGAATATCACCTGAGAAACTGTTGTGGGTATTTTCTAAGCGGCCCGCCCAAGAGGCAAGAACTCTGCTAGAAATATGGTTGTGTAATCCGGGGCTCTAACCGAAAAGCTCCATGAGGGAGACTCTGAAAAAATACCAACCCCTGCCTTCCGGTCGGCCCCAGACGCATTTGTAGCAGTCACAGTATGTTGCGGGTAATGGGCAAGGTGATCAAAGAGGAGTCCAGTTAAAGTCCTTGCAGGCAGATGATTCGCATTAGGTGGGAAAATACAATCAAAAGAGAACGATATAGGACATGAATATCTGCTGCAGAAGCAAAGAAGGCTATGTCGTCTGCATAGACATATACTGTAACATCAGGGTGTACTGAAATGTCGCACATCAGCAGATTGAATAGAAATGGCGAAAGTACAGAACCTTGTGGCACGCCTCTGGTTTGGGCATAGGTGTCTAAGGTGAAGGAACCGTCAGAGCAAAAGAACTGCCGTCCTGTTAAAAATTCGCGGATCTATGCATACATTGAGTAGGGGAATGTGATAATGCCAATTTGGAGAGAAGGATTGAATATTCAACACTGGCGTACGTTTTAGCAATGTCAAGCGTCACTAATGCTGATACTTCTTTCTTGCGCATAGCAAGGCGGACTCTGATCTCTAAATCGACATGGGCAGACCAAATGGACCATCTGCAGCGAAAGCAAATCTGGGCAGAGCTCAATGCGTTCACTACTGAAACATGCGCGGATAGGCGGCTGTGCACAACTCATTCTATGAGCTTTACCAAATTGGATGTTAGAACTCTCGGCCGAATGTTATCAATATAGAAGCCTTTCTTTGAATCTTTTAAGAGCAATATTATTTTCGCCACCTTCCAGGAGTGCGGCAACCATGCAGTTTACAATAATGTATTGACAAAATCGAGGAGGTCCTGAGTGAAGTCTTGCGCTAAGATTTTCAACATACCGACCGTGACCCCATCCCAACCCGGAGCTGAGGATTGCAATAAAGAAACTGCAAATGTTAACTCTGATTCGTCAACCACAACATAGTCTTAGCAGGGGTAGGGGGCGAGCAGGGACTCTTCGCTGCTCCTGAAAACGTGAAGCAAGCCCTTGAGCAATTCGCTCTAACTCATCTTTCGCCTCATGTGGAGAGTGCACCACCGAGCCGGTTAAGTGCATGGCTGAGGAGTTCACATTCCATTCAATAAAACGATGCAAAGCCTTCCAATTTTTTTGGTTTTGATAAATATGTGTTCAAATTTTGATGCAGTCATCCTTTGCCTTTGTTATGGTTCGTTTAAACGAGCCCGAGAAAAATTTGTAGTTGATCCAATTTTTCGGGATCTGAATATGCGACAGGGTCCTGCACGCTGCTTTCCTACGATGGAAAGCTGTCTCGCACGCGTCATTCCACCATGGGGATGGTGAATTATTGCAAATAGCAGAACGCACAGTCAACTGGGAGCTCTCCGTAGCCTTCAAAACTGAAGAAAACACTCGCTGAGCCCTGTCGGTCCTACATGAACAAGGATCAGATGTAAGGGAGGCGCGCAAAGATGATTTGAAGGCGGCAAGATTAGCTTATTTTCGGGCAGAACATTGATCTCGGGGGAGGCTCACCAATATGGTGAAAGTAATTGGCAGGTGGTCACTAGATGTGACACAGTCAATTGTGGACCATGCCCCTATACCTACTCTTGTTGCCAAGGACAAATCGAGAATTGAGCGCGTGTGTCTGCGGATGAAAGTTATGGCCCGAGAATTGCAACACCGCACATCATTTGCTGACATCCATGCCCATAACTTATGTCCATGTGAATCAGTATAGGAACCCCAGACGACGTGATGTGAGTTGAAACTGCCAGCAATGATTGACCTGCTAGAGTTTGCAAGTAAGTGGTCTAGGTGGTGTGTTCTGCATACTCTATTTGGAAAATAGACGTTTGCGACCATGACAGTAGAGCACTGCGGCAAAGTGAGATCTATAGCTAGAAGCTCGCCATCAGAACCCATTACTTTTTTAGTTATTAATGCCCGATGGCACAGTTTTGACGAACACAGGGTCACCAACCCACCGCCCCTACCATTTATGCGGTCCACACGGAAAACACGAAACCTGTTTAAAGAAAATGACTTAGCAGGGGAGAGCCAAGTTTCTTGTAAGAGCACAATATCTCGGGTATGAGAAGATAGAAGAATTTTTAAATAAATGAGGAAGAGAAGATGCAATTGAGCGGCAATTCCATTGGAGAACCTTTGCACCTGCCATGATGCCTATTCAAGAACAGAGGCTGAAACAGCCTCTTTTAGCATATCTGACTTGGAAAACACTCTAGAAGGCCCATTTTTGGTCTTGAGCTGGGGAACGGAGGACTTAGTAGGAGGAGTTGAAGCATGACGCTTCTGCGTAGGACAAGCCATTTCCACATCATTAGCGCAAACAGCGTTGCGAGGAAGACTTACAGGGACGCTCTCGAGAGCCGGCACGTGAGATGGCACCTTGGGTGATGACTTGTCAACGAAACTTTGTGCGCATGCTTGCTTTGATGTTGATGCTGGTGGAACTGCAAGCTGAGGTTGAGAAATAGCCTGATTTGCAACAATATAAGACAACGCCTGCGTTAAGCTGCTGAGCATGCGCTCTACAACAACTGAGAGTGCTTTTTCAATGGTTGACACTATTGAGGCAGGCAATCTGGCCTCGAGGTCACGAGTAGAGGAACGCACAAGGCTGGCATATGAATGTTTTTGTTATTAAGGTGTGCATAAGCATCTGGCGTGAGCAGCGATTCTGAGCAGTTAATTCCAATAAACATTGCTCCTGTGACCGACTTTCACAAGTTACTGCAAGTTCACTGTTATTGCATAGACAACAATTTAGCTGTTCAGCGGTGCAGCTGTTGGAAGAGTGACCGCCACACGCCCCGCATCTGGTCGCCTACTTACAGGCTCTACAACTATGTCCTAATCTCCAAGAGTTGGTACATTGCAGGGGTCGAAGATACAGCGGGTCCATGTGGAAAACAATTGGCCAAATTTTCAACTCCGAGGGGCATGTGCGACCAGCAAAAGTTTTTATGACTGAGTCCCTGGCAACACGCACTCTAGCCATCTCGCGAGAGCAGCGGTATACAGAAATAATTCCCACCCCGGCATCCAAGAACTCCTCCGAAATTTCTTGAATTGAGGGTAACGTGTACACTCCACGTAAATGCCCTTAGTGCACGCAGGCTTCTCAGGAATGAGGGCTTTAACCGGCAGAGGAGTAAAGGTTTTAGACCGGAGCAGATCCGACACACACTCAATGTTTGCCGACTTACAAAGAATGCCACGCCTTCCAAAAGGTCGCAATTCAGAGATGTCGAGATAGTGACAGGTTAGACATTTAGTGAATGTATTGTTTTCGGACTGTTCATTTTTAGAATTCCATCTCCAATAGGTACAAGCGCCACGGGAATGGAACCGACACAATTTTTTAGAAATGAATTCAAAGGTAAGCTTTCGGCCGGCAGGCTGGCGAACCAGGCTTCCGAACGACCTCCCGAGGAGGGGAAAGACATGCCTACACACAATGCGCCGGCAACCTTACATCACCCGAGTCAGCACAGCTACCCTGAAGCCTGGCAAAAACCCCACGAACGGGGAATGACCTCACCAAAAGAAACGCCCGGCACCACCAGGAAACGAACCAGGCAGGCGGTGACGAAGCCAAGCAGGCGGTGACACCCCCTTGCCATCTCTGTTGTACCGCCATCTCAAGTCCATCGCCATCTCGCGTGCATCTCATCAGTTTCTTTCATTCATGACCGGGACGATCGCTCGGTGATCATGAAGATGATGATGATGTCCTCAGCCCTAATGGTACATACCCACGGCGGGGATTGGCCGGGCTGCATTGCTGGTAGGTGGCCGCCGGAAATGTGACGAAGACGACGAAGCTCCAAGTGGCGCGAGAAGGAGCGCTTGCCCCAGGCCACGGAGGAAGACTATTTAGGAGTGGAAACACCGCTGTCTGCGGCGACGAGAAAAGGTCACAAGCCCGCGGAGCCACTATCATGCTGGCGGTGCCTGGCGGCCTGGAAAGAAATTACCGCCGTTTCGGCTGCCAAGGCAACCGGTCGAGCGCGTTGCTCCCGTTCGGCGGCGCGCGCCTGACTTTTATTGAGGGCACTTCGCGCGCTTCTTTACCGCTGGTAGCCAGAAGAGCAATTGGTGCTACGCTTCAACCATTTGAGCACAGTAAAAAATAAAAGGGGTTCTTTTCCATGACCGCTGTAAGATGATCTGTAGCTTCTGGTTGTACGCAGGGCTATTGTTTGACACCCACGCTATGACTTTGATTGGATGGGTATAAGCGCTGTTAGCATTCGTCGAAGGCAAACATACCTTCATGTTCGTCGAGTATGTGACCACGCTAAGTTTCATCTGCTGGAGGAGAACGCGGGCGTCGTACGGCGCAGCGTTTATGACGACACGACAGCCGAGAAGGCAACAAGCGGCAACAACTTCTCAACTTGCTCACCTTCTCCCTGCAACACTTTTAACCGCTTTTGCAATTTCGAACAGAGCACCATCTTAGTCTAGCAAATTCCGAAGGAGGCTGCACTGCGCGTAGCAGTGCTGTTAGTATTACGGCCCTCGAACAGACACCGACAAGAACCGTTGCTGTTTGACTTAAGGGCGCAGAAATGCAACGGCACGGTGTGCCCACTGAAGCAAACACCCGTGTCGTCTGCTTGTCTGCTTCGAGCGCGCGCCGCTGGAGAGCGCGCCGGAGCCGCCTGCCCTAAATTCCCGTTCCATTGACTTTAGCCTGCCCGGGCGTTGCATTTTTATTGCGAAAGCAATACTGCTCGAGGTTTCCATTCTTGGCCGTCGTCCTGGAGAATCCACCATTGACCTTTAGCGTGACCTATGTGTGACGTCATACCAGCTGTGGAAAACCCCGGCCCCAACTCGGCTTGTCGCGATCGTCCCAGCGAATCCTCCATGCTGCAGCTGCACGCCGCTACCGCGAGGGGCGCTCGCTGTACGTGACGTCATGCCAGCCGTGGAAAGCGGCCTCCCCAACTCGGCTCGTCGCGATCGTCCCAGCGAATCCTCCACGCGCCGCTGCCGGGGGGGGGGGCGGGGGGGGGAAGCGCTCGCTCTACGTGACGTCATGCCAGCTGTGGAAAAGCGGCCCCCCAACTCGGCTCGTCGCAGTGGTCCCAGCGAATCCTCCACGGTATGTCGGACGATGCGTATAAGGTGAAGCTGCAACCATGTGCTGCAGCTAAGAAGCGGCGGCGTGCGGAAGAAACGGATGAAGAGCGGGAACAACGTTTAGCTAAACGGCGTGCAGATTATGCAGCCAGGCGAATGTGTTCAACATCTCTTAATCTGGGTGCATCTACAAGTATCATGCATGCATGCTCTCAATGCTGACGCGACTTTGGCGACACCTGATCTGGAACGACAGAACGAAGCGAGGAAGAGACAACGCGCTCAAGAGACGCCAGAAGAACGCTCCGCACGATTCGAGAAACGTTGTAACAAAGATGCGGCTAGAAGTCATGCCACGTCCAGGAATGACTCCAACTGTGGAGGAGACCGCTTTGAGTTTAGGAGAGCGTCAGAATGAGACGAAACGAAGCTTTCGCAATTCAACTTGGGTTAACCAGAGCTAAACCACTTCAAATTTTTTTTCGCTGCGGCGTCTACGACGCGCCGCATGGCGCCGCCACTGCATACGGCCCCGTCGGCCCATACAATTGTGACCTTATCTGGTCGCCTGCGCTCGCTCGCGCTGACGGGAGTTTCACCCCCTTAATAGTCTTGCTCTGTGCCCCAGACCAGGGAGCGGCCATTTTATATTGCCCGTCGTGCATCGCGCGTTATTGTTCGGCTGGCCGGTACGTAAAATATGATTTAATGCACTGGAACGAAGCAGCACGGAAACACGGTACTACAGAAGGGAAGAACATTGACACAGCGGTGACTTATAACTGGTTGTATTTCGTGCGCGAAAGCAATAAATACAGATAGCAAGCAGAAGAAAAACACCACACACTGCTGGTATTATTTGATAGTATCTAAGAAAGCTGCTTCTTTCTTCATTGATTCAATGCAGTCGAGGCTGGGTGTGAATTCTACATGTGTGCTCTCGCCCAAGCGTTCTAGAAAACGTTGCCACTAAGCATGAGCCGATCGTCTCATACAATGGGAACCCGTATTAAGTGCGAATTAAAGAGGCAGATATAAGCTTCCAAGAGAGAATCCAATATTCAGCACTTCGAGAACGGCGTCATAAAGCTATCAGCAAGCAATCGGCATATCATTTTTACTGCGTTAGCACTTATATTGACCATTCCTCGCATTTCTCCGATATGTGTAATTTTGTCTGTTTTATGGTTTGCTTGCTTATTTGTTTGTTCGCAAATCCTGATTTTTTGCCGGTTGCGCACCCACCCACCGTGTTGCGGGCAAACTACCAACCATAACAGGTGGCACTTGAACTGGTGATTGGTCGCGAGAGGTTGCTTGGGAAGTACAAATCTGTCTCACAGGCCGCACCGGTGACACCACCTGCCATCGGGGACAGTGACGCATCGCTTAACCACAGCATCAATGCGCGGGAAGCGGTATCATCAATGACTGTCAAGGATCTTTGTATGTAAAGAGGGTTACCAATTCCGCGTTTATGAATATTAAGCCATTAGGCTACCGAACAACTTCCGACAACCGACAACAGCCGAGAAGAGTGGATCCGTGCTCCAGAACTGAACTGAAAACCGGTGTATTAGGGCACCTAATTATTTTCCTTAACTACGAAAATCAGCTACCATTTCTGGGGAGGGGGCAGGACTAGTTCAGCGCATCGGCATAATATAAAATCAGTTCATTACATTTACGGTTCGTTGCAAAAGCCTCTTTCTGTATTTGATCGCTATCGCATGTATAAGCGAAAGCATCCTTTACCACATTACCCCTATGTGTAAGCATTCCGCCGCTGTGGCTCAGTGGTTATGCCGCTCGGCTGCTGACCCGAAAGACACGGGTTCGGTCCCGGTCGCGGCGGTCGAATTTTAATGGAAGTGAAATTCTAGAGACCCGTGTGCTGTGCGATTTCAGTGTCCGCTAAAAATCACAGGTGGTCGAAATTTACGGAGATCATCACTACACCGTCCCTCATTGCCTGAGTTGCTTTCGGACGTGAAACACCTCAAAACCAATACCGAACCTTTGAGTAATCGCTGTTTATTTTTGTTCGTCATCAGTACCAGAACCAGTGCCACAAGTCCTCCTTTCCTTGCTTATTTCCTTCGCGTGCAACAAAGCATGTCCGGATTCTTGAAAAAAAACTGCGGTAATCTTTATAGCCCTTATCTTGATATAATAGTGTTATTATATGGGGTTAAACATGTCGACGCGACATGGGGTATATGAGAGGAGGACTCTCAAGGTTAACTTGTAGCACCTGGGGTTCTTCAACACGGCTAGGTTTTGCACAGAATACGGTTTTTTTTTGCAATTCCCTGTAATAGAAACGGAGCTGCCACAACCGGGATCGAACCCGTGGCCTTCGGATCAGTAGCCGAGCGTCACAGGCATTGCGCCATCGAGCCGGGTATTACTAATGCGAAAGCATTACTAGGCAATGTCAGCAGCCAATGTGTTTGGGAAAACTGGACCAAAATGTACAAGGAAAAAGTGTCGCACGATATGACGTCATCAGATAGTGCATAGTAGTGATCAATAAATGTGGAGGACAATTGGTATATAAATAGTGTGTCACATCATTGTCATGGTTATGTGAGTCATTGTAATCGAGACGTGAGTCCGAAGTCATGAGTCATGACCGGAATAATAATCATTGTGATCATGACTAGAGTCATTATCTGAGGAAAGAATTGAGTCGTGTTCATTGAAGTCATGAGTAATGATCGTAGGTCATGGACACAAAATTTTCCACAAAATGTGCTGAGTCACAGAAGATCTCTACAGTCATGCGTTACAAAAGTGCTGAGTAATTGGTCACAAAATGGGTCAAAAAGTACCGAGGCATGGGTTACACAATGGGAAAAAAAATTGCCAAGGCATGGGTCAAAGAACAGGGTAAAAAACAGTGCCGAGGCATCGGTCACAAAATGGGTCACAAGAAGTGCTATAGGTCAAAGAAGTGCTGGGACACGGGTCACAAAACGGGCAAAAATGCTGAGTCATGGGTCTCAGAATGGGGCAAAATAAGTGCTTTGGCCCCGCCGCGGTGGCTCAGTGGTTAGGGCGCTCGACTACTGATCCTGAGTTCCCGGGTTCGAACCCGACCGCGGCGGCTGCGTTTTTATGGAGGAAAAACGCTAAGGCGCCCATGTTATGTGCGACGTCAGTGCACGTTAAAGAACCCCAGGTGGTCGAAATTATTCCGGAGCCCTCCACTGCGGCACCTATTCTTCCTTTCTTCTTTCACTCCCTCCTTTATCCCTTCCCTTACGGCGCGGTACAGGGGTCCAAAGATATATGACAGATACTGCGCCATTTCCTTTCCCCAAAAACCAATTATTATTATTATTATCTTGCCTGACAAAATGGGTCACCAGAAGTGCTGAGTCATTGATTACAAAACGGGGCACATAAAGTGCTGAGTCAAGTGTCACAAAATGGGTCGCAAGAAAGCGCTGCCGTGGGTCACAAAAAGTGGTGAGACATGGCTCACAAAAAGGGCGACAAAAGTGTTGAGTCATACAAAATGGGTCACAATAAGTGCTGAATCATGCCTGACAAAATGGGTCACACAATTGCTGTTATAAAGTGCTGAGTCATGGGTCACAAAACGGGTCACAAAAAAGTTTAAGACAGAGTTGAGGTGTCTACCAAGATGTCGAAATCTTAGCTCTGCTGCACTTCTTGTACACGTTTCCTGCGCACACTCATGAGCCAAGAAAGGCTTTCGCCTTAAAAACTAAAGCCTTGTTGGGGCTTCTCGGGCGGCTTTCTAACTGCCGGGCGGAGCTTTCAGGTTGCTTAAGAAAATCATACGCCGGATCAGAGTCTGCATCTAGTCCGGGACTGAAAATTGAATATGCCCAGTCCCTGATGTTTTGGTGTTGGCATATTATAGTGCGAGCTGCTGCGCGGCCCCTGGAGTGGCCATCTACAGCAAGCAAGTTGATCTACAGTCAGCTTGTCATAAAAACAGCCATAAAAACGGGGAATGGAGGAGCAAAAACAAGAAGACAGAAAAATAGAATAGAGAATTTTTGTCTCCTTTCTAAGACAACGAATGCTCTCGAAAGTAAATGATGCCCAATGCGGTTAGGTCGTTGCTGCTGTATTTCATTTATTTGCGGTACATGACTAAAATAAAGAAAAATATTAATTCGATGTTTTGTAAGGTATAGAAGTGCTAACAATGTGATTGAAATTGTTTGGAAAGCTGTGAAACAAATAAAATATTTCACATTATTTTGAGGTAAAACGCCCTAGAACTCCATCGTCGCAGCATATCTCTTTTTTTTCTGAGAAAAAAGTATTCACTGTTGCAAGAAAAGTGGGGCTGAACTGAATACCAAACCAGTTGGGGGCAGTTCCTTTGAATCGTTCTGGTTCATGTTCGGTTCGAAGATGGCAAAAAAATATTGGTTCGGTACCCGTTAGAGGGAAAAATATGGGTTCGGTTCCGGTTCGGCACCCTGGTTGGCGTCGTCGAGGCGAGCGAAAAATCATGAGCCTCCATCTGGTGTGATGCGGAGAGAACAACTTATGCCGCACATGGGCCACCTAGGTCACGTGACCTTTCAACGTCATCGGAACCTGGTCTCTGGATAGTGAGCAACTGCCCACCATAGAGAGGAGGAGAGAGACTTTATTGAAACAGGAGAGGTCTGCCTGGTACGCACAAGGCCCATCCTTGGGAGCACCTGCCGTCGCAGGGGGTGGCGCATCGCTTAACCGTTGCGCGACTGCGCCAGGAAGGGTATGCGAACTCCCAGGGATCCATGAATGCAGACAATGACTATCTTAATATATAGGAATGCACGCAAGACGCTATCGCGACTTATCCTTAAGGCGGAGCTTATGTGTTCCGTCCCATTTTTTCTTCTCCTTCCTCATAAATTATCTTTAAGCAATAAAATTATTACACTACTAATTTTCTAAAGATCAACACAACAAATTTAAAAAAAACATTCCCCTATGCTCCTCCAGCGCACCGTTCCCGAAAAGTGAAGTTGCGCGCACGGCTGTTTTCATGCTCATTACACACACGAACCACGACCAAAATATCTTATGGTTATGTCGCACAAGCAACACCGTCCATTCTACCACGATCACTGAGTCGGTTTGAACACCATACTGTGAGCTCAGCGTAGATGGTTACAGAACTCAGCTTTGGGAGTTTGCTCGCTGCTACCACTCGCGGCAAAGTTCGCGCAAAGTAGCCCAAAACGTTCCGGATCGGCATACAGAAGAAAGCCTTCGTTCTCAAAGACGTTTACAAAAAGCTCTAGCTGCTCCATTATACGAGTGGTATACGAGTATACGACTGGTTTTTTTCCTATGTCATTTCTTTTTTATTTGTGACATTGTATTTTTATTTTTTTATTTTCCATTTCGTTTAACAGGTGGAGTGGACACTTCTTGCACACGTTTCCTGCGCTCACTCATGAGCCAAGAAAGGCTTTCGCCTTAAAAACTAAATCCTTGTTAGGGCTTTTCGGGTGGCTTTCTGACTGGCGGGCGGAGCGTTTAGGTTACTTAAGAAAATTATACGCCGGATCAGAGTCCGCATCTAGTCCGGGACTGAAAATTGAATATGGCCAGTCCCTGATGTATTGGTGTTGGCAAGTTTTAGTGCGAGCTGCTGCGCGGCCCCTGGAGTGGCCATCTACAGCAAGCAAGTTGATTTTCAGTTACCGTGTCATAAAAACAGCCTAAAAACTGGGAATGGAGGGCCAAAAACAAGAAGAAAGAAAAATAGAGAGAGAGACGTGGCAGGGAATGACGGAAATGCGTGTCACGTACTTTTGGCGGCAGTCAGACCGTGAAAAGGGCTTTTAAAAGACACTCGGTTGGGCAGACCTGCGCCCACAAAGAAGTGAATGACATGGCGGCAGCGTCGTAGCAATAAGCGTGCTCGGCAGTCGCCGAAGAGAATGCCCGCCTCTCCTGACCTTGATCAGTTAAAAGTGCCAACGAACTTTCGAGATGCAGCGTTGAAAGTAACCACAGCAATCTGAATAGTACAATAACCTCCACTTGGGGCAGATCAATCGAGAAAAATCTGATCTCGTCTTGCATCACAAAAAAAGCGATAAAGCCGCTTTCCGACGTCTTTGAAGAGTGAAGTAATTACTATAAGAAGCTTCAAGTCACTTTGCCCTCTTCAAGAATCATCGAGCGTAGGCTTTACAACAAGAAAAATCTGTGCAAAAATAAACTCTGGCTGTTAAAACAGTCACTACAAAATGCAACTACAGTGTTCATTAACGTATACACGAAGCTTTACACGCACAGCTTGCGCAATTTTCGGACGCGCACGGCGCCGCCAAGACGCTGCCGCTCCACAGGGGGGGGGGGGGGGGGGGGGGGCGGTGCGGTCTACTTCGTAGTCAAGCTCTCCAAGTCAGCGACCGATCTTCTTCTGCTCGAAATACCGGCGCGAAAGCTTTTCACTCAGTCCGCGGCAGCGAATGCTCCACATCCAAACAAGATCACCCGATTTCTATTCGCCAAGTTGTTGGCGTAGGTTGGAGCATCGGGCACCGGTGTGGTGTTGGTCTGTAACAAGCAGACAGGGCTGGCGCCGGGATTCTTCCGCGGGGTACGACCTTCGTAAACACTCGCGAAGGTAGGACTGGTGATCGAAGTGGTTAGTTATTAAAGGAGCAGGAGTGAAAAGTTGTGGTTTTTATCTGTACACTGACCCCTATATAACCACGGTTTTGTCTGGAGGATCCCACAGCACAATTGCAGGCTTATTGGACAAAGAAACTGTTACTAGAAGTGTTACAAGAAGTGTTAGAAAATGGGAATCTTTTTGTACATACCGAATAAATGCAGTTCCCAAGATGTAGTGGCCACAAGCGTTATTAGTACTACAACTGGAAACAGTATCTTGTCTTTACTTTTTAAATATATATCTACAGAGCTTCCAAAATGTATCTTGAAGTCTAGCAGTTTGTAGATGAGCGATCTTGAGGAGGCTTACTGAGGTCTCCCTAGAAGCTTTCTCTCCGACATTTTATACCAGATTTCGCTTGTGTATTCGATGAAGTAGTTCATCCTGATCGATGGTCTTGTTACTAACTTCATTCTTTTGATCTGGGCTGCTGACGCACTGGGAGCAGCAGCTGGCTTGCTTCATCAGCGCATAATAAAAAATAAGCGCTCGAAGAAATTTTACAAGAAAGCGATGAGTGTGCCGTAATCCTCATGCTGATAGGATGTTATCCCGACAAGATGAAAGACGAGTTAAGTAGGAATTGTGGTGTGTATGCGGACCTATTTTTTTCGTTTAATGCAGTACACAGGAAAAAAAAAATTCAGCCGCTTAGCCTAAAGCTGCGTAGAGCAATTAGAGCTATATGTGGTGTTCCCAAAACGATCAATGCAACGCACGGCGGCTTGCATGACCGTCACATCCACTACGCAGCCATAAATAGCACACAAAGCCTGTATTGCGTGTCTGCAGAAGTTTGACTTCGGCGTATTATTGCGAAAGCCTTTAATGTCTCGTACTCCCGGTCGAGATCCTGTTCATCCGTTACATCGCCAACCGGAAGTCACGACAACGAAAGTGACGTCATACCGTGCGTCCGCTCGTTAAGCTCTTCAATTCGATAAGAAGAAGAATCTTTGTACACGATTTGATTAGATCCACCATCCTTCTGTTCCGCAGCCGAGCGTGCTAACGACTATGATACTTCCTGGCAACGCTTATGCAGTTCTTGTCTAGGACGCTGCAGAGTGTTTTCGGAAAGGCGTGCAATCAGACGGATGTGTCCCAAACGCGTTCCAGTGTCTCTATCATTTAATGTTCACAAACAGTTGTGTACTTAATTAACATCTTAAGCATACATCAGTGACATAAGCCGCAACACCGCGCTAAAGACTTTCGCCTCACCGCTCTTTAGATACGCAAAGTGCCCCCCTGAAGTTTTGCGGATAGAAGAAGACAGTCTGTATTCCTCTGAGTCATACTACGCTTGGTAATTTCTGCGGTAGAGGGTATGCGGATTGGCTGACTAAATTGACAATGCCGACAATGTGAAACATGAAAACTAGGCTGATATACCTGGCGCTGTAGAAAGCGCTGACAAAACTGACAGCATACGAAAAAATCTCTCTGATTGGAGTTTGCCAGCAGAAACTGGCAAATGCTCCTGTATTTAACGGTCGCACTGTGCCTCAACCAGTCGATGGAGTGCATTGGTGAGTGGCTTGTGCGCCTGCTCGAAATAAACAATTGCTGGAAATCACTAAGCACATTTCAATATTCCTTATATAGGGCCCTGATGAAAGCTTAGATGAGGTGAAAAAGCGAGATTTATTTAGCGCTTTTCTGTAGCAATCGCTCTCCGCCAAAAAGCGTGTTCCTCGGCAAGGCTCGAAGGTTGCCCAGTATGATAATAAATACAATACATATCAAAGGGTCACTGCAGTCATTAACGAAATGCAGTGAGCGCTTGTGAAATTTTCAAAATTCCCAGCATGGACAATTTACTAACTCTGGCACCTTTTGTAAACCTAGATACCGCATGTAATCTGCATATTAATGCCAATAAACAGGTAGTCTATCCGAACATGCTAGAGCTTGAAAACTACGTGCAAAAATACATGTCAAGACAAATCAGAATTAAAATTACTTTTGGAAACTCTCATGAATCTGCAATTCCCTGTATTAATTATATATAATAGCAGACAAGGTGAAAAAAACGAGGGGCTCGTTTCGAAAATCTTAAGAAGGGAGCCAACGGTCACATCCTCTGCGGCACATCATTCAAGAACAGGCCGCTGAGGCTCTCCCGCAAGCCTCTCTGCCCACACCTCCCGCGGCCCCGCTGACATATGTGGACGTTGTTGCGCGACCTCGTACTCCTACCTATGCTCCGCCTCCTGGTCCCGTTCGAAAGCCCGCGGCTTTTATTCTGCCGCCTGCTCATCTGCGAACCTCCTGGGGCACGCCTGATAATAATCGACCGCCTGCTCAACTGGGAAACTCCTGGCGCAAGCCTGACAACCGCCCGATCTGCTACTTCTGCGGCTTGCCAGGTTGTGTGGCGCGGCTTTGCCGTCGACGCATGAACGTCTAACGTACACCTCCTGAAGTTCCCTGTTACTGGTCCCAGCGTCAGTACTCACCTCCTGCTGAGCCGCCCCTGAGCCGTTCTCGGTCTCCTGAGCACACCTCCTTCTCTGGACGCCGTTCGCCTTCTCCACGTTGGGGCTCCATTTCTCTAATGCGACGGCGTCCCTCGACCACTCAAGAGGAAAAACTAGGTCCCCCAGCTCCTGAGGCGATAACTGCGTAGTCGTCAAAATTTGAAAGGCCTCGTATTTCTGCCGCTAATTTAATTGAAGTTTTTGTTGAGGGCGTGTCTCTTATGGCGCTTGTCGACACCGGTACTGCGTTCTCTGTCATGGTTGCAGCGCTTTGCCGATCTTCGAGGAAAGTGAAGACGCCCCTTTCTGGCCTGTTGTTACAGACTGCCAGTGCGCACCTCAACCAGTCGTTAGCAGCGTGTATTGCTCGAGTAGTCTGAAAAGACATTTTATATTTGGTTGAAATCATCGTTCTGCCGTCATGTTTGCATTCGATCATCTCGGGCTGGGACTTCCTATCGCTTCACGACGCGGTCATCCACTGTGCTCGGGATCAAGTAGCGCTCTCTACATTGCCGAATCCCATGCCAGAGACTGAAATTTGCGATGCCCATGCTTCTGCCAAAGCTTTTGTCGCCGGCAGTACCGATATTCCTGCGTGCTCTTCCGGGATTGTGCCCCTCTCCTGTGCTTCTGTTCGCGATGCCAGTGTCCTCTTCACGCCATCTACTACTTTTCTGCGTCGCCATTGCCTGCCGGTGCCTTATGCCCTGCTCACTTTCTCCGAAGGCCTCATCGCACTGTGGGTCTTCAACGCGTTTTCAAGGCCCTTCACATTGCGTCGTCAAGAATGCGTCAGCACCGTGCAGCTTTTTGATTCCGTTTTCGACTATCCCGACGCTGCCGCAGAATCACCGCTGTCGCCATGGACGCCCTCAGATCACATACTCCTGCGCCTACCCCGTTGTTGACCAACCTATTCCTTCGCTCTAATGACGCCACTCTACCTCCAACTTTGCAAACCCAGCTTCTTGCGCTTCTTGAAGAGTTTCGCTCCTCCTTCGAGTGCCACCAATTCGTTTTTGGCGCAAGTCGACTGTCGAGCATCGCATTGAAACCGGCGCCCATGCCCCTCTACGACAGCGTCCATACCGTGTTTCCGTCACTGAACGACATGTTATTAAAGAGCAGGTAGACACCATGCTTCAGAGCTGCGTTATTCAACCTTCCACCAGTCCCCTTGGCCTCCCCGGTTGTCCTCGTCAAGGTGAAGGATGGGTCCGTTCGATTTTGCGTCGATTACCGCCGCATTAATATGATCACACGCAAATACGTCTACCCTCTGCCCCGTACTGATGACGCTCTAGACTATCTACAAAGCGCAGAGTTCTTTCCTTCCCGTGCTTTGCGCTCTGGTTATTGGCCGGTCCCAATTGCAGCTGCAGATCGCACCAAAACCGCGTTTTTGACCCCTGACGGCCTCTACAAGTTTACCGTCAAGTGCTTTCGGCACAGCCGGCTGTTCGTTCATTAGATCAATTAGATTTTGACTGAAAAAAAAATTGTCGATAGAAGTCAGAAGACAATGGGTACCCACCGATGCGATTGTGGACCATCCCTAAAAAATTAAGGAATAAAGGCTACTGAATATATATCAGCATTGTGAGCAATTCCAGCTGCAAACAAGATTTCGATGTTTCTCGTTATTCTCATCTTTCGCATATACAATTCCGAACGAGAAACAAGTATCCAGCACGACATGGGGGCAGAACAAAATTGTGGGCGCTTTTACAGTTTGTCGGAGGATCCGCTAGGTGGCGCCGCCCTGTTTAGCTGGCTGCCTATCGAGCTCCGCTTTCACCTGCCCCTGGCCTAATCCAGGGCTTCGCCCGCCCCTGGATTTCCTCTCCATCGTTTCCGGAAGGCTTCCGAAGCACGTGGATACCATCGGCATCACGGCCCGCTGCCGGGCTGGCCCTTCAAGCGCCTCCAAAAGTCTGAACCGGCGCGGCGCCTCGCTAACCCTAACGCGCCGCGCCTGCACCTCTGCAATGCAGCGTCTCACGAAGCCCCTGCAGCCCAGACCCACTGATGCCGCCACCGCGGGGCCTACTCCAACCGCCCACGCCACCGCGCAAAATCCTGTCGCAACCAACACTGTGAGCGACGCTGGGAGCTCCGGATCGACGGCCGCGGCGCAGCCGGCAGCGTTCGTCGTCGCCGCAGCGTCCACCGCTCGCCAACTCCACGCTCTAAGAGACGTCAACACCTTTGGGCCCATAGACGCGTCGCAGCCGCCTGCGTTCGTCGACGCCGCCGGTGCCGCCGCGCCTACACCAGCCACATTACCCGCTGACACCAAGACCTGCAGCCCGGCACCAGCGTCGCAGATTGCGCCCCAGGCTGACGATTCGTCGGCAGACATGGACTTCATGGCGTCCCCGGTAGACGACTTTCCATCCCCGGAAATCGGCTGGAGCACCATCGGTGCCAGCCGTAAGCCTGCTTCCGCCACCCGACCCCGCTCCGAGCTCATCACTGTTGGCATACAACTCCCTCCTGGTACCCTCAATCCCAAGCTGCCTCTCTACGACGTGCTCGCCGCAGTCACCTCCGCTGCACAACTTTCCTCCAAGACCAGTGCAGACATCACCCTTCAGGCCAAGCCAGCCCAAAGCCTTGTGTTTTTAAAAACTCATTCTCCTCTCACCGCCCACCTCCTACTTTCTATCACGCACCTCCACCTTCACGGTAAGCCTGTCAGCATCAAAACTTATTCCCCCCATCCTCCCATCTCATGCCTCGGCGTCATCCATAACGCCGGTGGCCACTTCACTCCTGATGAGCTCATGCATGAACTAGAATCTTTCAAAACAGATATTCTCGCTGCTCGCATGATGGGATCCACTCAATCAGTGCTCATAACGTTCGCTGGTACCGTCATCCCCCACTTTGTATATTTCAAACGCGTTGCCTTCCGGTGCCGTCCTCATAAACCTAAGCCTCCCACCTGCACCCGTTGTCTCACTCTAGGCCACCGCGCCCACCAATGCCCCCAGCACAGCGTTCCGGCAAAGTGCCGTCGCTGTGCTGCCCCTCTACCCGCTGACCCTTCCGCTCATGTGTGTGCCCAGCCCTGGTGCGTTCATTGCCAGGTGAATACCCACCCTTCCCTCGACCCCACTTGCCCCTTCCTCCTTGCTAAACAACGCGAGTGTGCTAAAGCTGCATACCTCCGACGCCTAGCTTTGCGCCGGGCCACTCAACCCACCACCCCCTCCTCCTCCTCGTCCTCCTCCTCTAATCATGAATATCCATCAGCTCCGATCACGTCACCACCAGGCTCCTTCGCCGCCATAGTTAAAGGATCCTCGGTGCCAGCGTCCCTCTCTTCCACTACACCACCCTCTCCAACCTTGACTGACGCGAGCCGCTCCTTCGACCTCCGGCTAGCAATGCTCGAACGCCAGCAGCGAGAGCAGCAGCGCATTTCCCACGATCTACAACAGCAGATACATGCCTTGACTCAAACCCTCCAGACAACCACCTCCTCTCTTACCTCCCAGCTTAGCAAGCTAAATGAGCACCTTGCCACGTTCCCCACTCCCTCCTCCAGCGCCCAGGTCACCCCTTTGGCTGACCTTGTCGAAACCACCACACAGGCACATCACACTCGCTTGGTTCAGCTGGAAACTTCGGTTCTCCAGATTCTTACCACCCTCCAAGCACAATCAAAGCAATTGGAATCTTTCACATCTATGCTCCAATCCGTCCATGAGTCACTGCCCCCGGCAAAAAAGAAGGAACGCGTACCATCGCGTTCCTCTCCACTCTCATAATGGCGTTTGGCGAGGACCTCGAAATTGTGCAGTGGAACTGCCGAAATCTTTGCCACAATAAGACCCCCCTCCACCAGTACCTACTCACCCGCCCCTCTCTGCCTCATTTTCTCCTTCTCCAGGAGACCCGGACGGCCCGCAATGTCCCAGGCTACCGCGCCTACCATGCCACTACGGCCACGCCACTTGCGTCTATTTATGTACGCAGTGACGTGCTCGTAGAGCAAATTGACATCCCCTCCACCCTCCTTAAATATTTAGTTTGTGTGGTTTATTACCACCCTTCTTCCCGCATCTCACTCGTCCTTTTGTCTTTTTACAACCCCCCTGTCACTTCCTCTTTATTCTCTGCTCTGGGCAAATTCCTTCACTCTCTTCCTTCTACCTCCCATCTCCTCTTTGGTGGTGACTTTAATGCCCCTCACACACTCTGGGGCTACCCACAAACCCTCAAACCCGGCCGCCTCCTGCATTGTCTGGCCCAGGAACGCCACCTCACCCTTCTTAATACTCCTGGCTCTCCTACTCGAGCGGGTATTGCCTCACAACGCTCCACGACACCCGACCTCACTTTCTCTCGGGGATCACTTTCCTTTTACTGGCAGGTGACAGCCGAAACTCTTTTAAGTGACCACTTTCTCATCCATATCACCACCTCTCTTTCCCACATCCCTCGCTGTCATCCGGTTATTCACACTGACTGGCATGCTTTTCGCACAAATCTCGCCTCCGACTCCTTTCAATCCTACGACGACTGGACGTCGCGCATCTCTGCAGCGCTCACGTCCAGTAGCCGTCGCGTTCGCTCTCGTTGCCCAATCCAGGACCCAGATCCACACCTTATCCGTTTATGGCGTCGCCGTAAACGTCTTCAACGCTCCTTTCGCTCCCAACCACACAATGCCCAACTTTCCTCCCGGATCACTGCTCTGCGGGCTGAGATCGTCGCCCACTGCGCCTCCCTCGAGCATTCTCGTTGGAGTGCTCTTTGTGATGGCCTTGATTCTGCATTGCACTCGCGATCCGCATGGTCTCTCTTTAAATCCCTCCTTGGCAGTAAGCCTGCCCTTGCTCCCACTCTAGCTAAAGCCCTCACTCAGGGGACTCCCTCCGAAGTTTTTGATCAACTCGCCTCTCTCTACCTCCCGCCCCCTCTGGCACCCTCCTACCCGGTGTCTGGCTGCTAATTCTACACGCTCGGCTCCCGGTGAGGATGCCATTACATACACCACACTTCGTAACCTTCCTGACTGCGCCAAAGAATTCCTCCTTCAAACCTACAATGAGGCCTGGGAGAGCGGCTGCTTGCCGAGCTCCTGGACATCCTCCCTTATTTCTATGATTCAAAAGCCGGGCAAACCTCCCTCTCTCTCTAACCTCCGCCCAATCTCCCTGACGTCGTGCGTTGGTAAGACCCTTGAGCGAATGGCTCTGACTCGCCTCTCTGATTTCCTTGAGGCACGGGAGTTCTTCCCCCATTCTCTCATTGGCTTCCGACGCCGCGTCTGTGCACAGGACATGTTTCTGATTCTCCAGCAAACGTTCCTGTCCCCTACACCCACTCAAATTTACGCACTTGTGACTGTCGATGTGCGCAAGGCCTTTGACGGTGTTTGCCACGATCACATCCTTTCTCAACTCGCCTCTTTGGATTGTGGCTCCCGCATGTACTCCTATATCCGCTCATTCCTCTCTAAACGTGTGGCTCGCTTTCGAGTAGATACCCACTTGTCTAACCCACACCACCTCACCCGTGGCACTCCTCAAGGTGCTGTTCTCTCTCCTACCCTTTTCAATCTCGCTATGGCCCCTCTCGCCTCCCAGCTAGCTGAAATTCCCGACCTGCATCATACATTTTACGCCGATGACATCACTCTCTGGTGTTCATCTGGCTCTCCCGGTCACGTACAGGACACCCTGCAACGTGGCCTAGATCTCATCGACTCCTTTCTCACCACCGCTGGCCTCTCTCCTGCTCCTGAGAAATCCGAGCTTCTCCTTCTCAACCATTCCTCCTACCAGCGCTCACACAACCACTTCGTCTCTCTCCACCTTTCTGGCTCTCCCATTCCTGTCGTCACACAGTGCAAAGTTCTTGGCTTCCCTTTGCATGCGGCTAAGAATGTGCAAGCCCTCCACCGCGCTGTCACCACCTGCCACTCTGTAACTCACCTCCTGCGGCGCGTGGTCACTCGACGCTCAGGTCTCCACGAGGCTCACGCGTGCCGCGTTGCCCACGCGCTGGCCCTCAACAAAGTCTTGTACTTTGCACCCTACGCTTCATTCAATGAGACTCAACTTAACGCTCTCGAGACTGCCCTTGTGGGCCTCTACAAGGCAGCTCTCAACCTCCCTATCACTACCTCTACCACTAAGCTCTTTGCCACAGGCCTCTTCCATCCTCTTCGTTCTCTTCTCAGTCTCCATCGTGACTCACAACTCGCCCGGCTTTCCCTTACCCGTCAGGGTCAGTGGTTATTGACTCAAGCGGGTATCTCGCCCATTCCAATCTCCCCGTTTACCTCTCCTATTCCCACCCCCGCTCCCAATCTTCGTATCCTTCCCCTCCCGACCAACATGTCCCCCGTCCTGCACGCCGGACGTCGTCATGCGGCCGCACAGCACCATTCCCCTCTCTTTGATACCCAGGGTGTAGCTTACACGGATGCCTCCTTCGTGGCTCCTCGAGGTTCCTGCGGCTACGCCCTGTACCATCCACACCTCCCTTCTCCTGAAACCCACACCAGCGGGCCATATCTACACCCTCCAGACGCATTGTCCCTCGAGGTCCTCGCCATTGCGCATGCCCTCCAGTCATTTGCCCTCCTTCCCTCTCTCCAAGAGTACACAGTCTATTCAGACTCACAAGCCGCTATACACCACATACAGAAACGCACCCTGACCCCTTCTCTCCAACAGGAGGTCGAGCGAGCGGTCTCCGCACTGCAGCCTTCCATCGTTTTCCTCCGCTGTGTCCCTGGGCATTCAGGGATTGACGGCAATGAGCTGGCCCATCAGCTCGCCCGCGACACACTTTTCCGGGCACCGTTGATCCCCTGGCCCAAGCCCTCGGAGGACGGTGGGAGGCTCACCCTTCGCCGCACCATAAAGGAGGTCTACCTTGAGCTCCGCCTCGACAAACGCCTTTACCCTCCTCCTCATCCATCACTCACGGTGCCGGAGTCTCGCCTTCTTCGGCACATTCAGATGAATGCAGTTATCACCCCGTCCCGCCTCTTCCACTATTGCTATCGATCGGACCCTTCCTGTCCCAACTGCCCCTGCATCTATGCGGACCTGGCCCATTGCCTCTTCTATTGCCCGGCTGCTCAGCAGTCGGGTTCCTTCCCCCCACCCTTTCTATCCATCACCACCTGGCTCGACTGGCTTGGCGCTGAAGGGGAAGAAGAACAGCGGCTTCTGGTCGCCCAGGCGGTCGACATGCTCGGCCTATAAATTATGGTCGAATAAAAGTCTTTACTACTACTACTACAGTTTGTCGCATCGCTGATAAAGAACACGCATTGGTTATGAAACCGCTAGCAATACAGACAACGTATATAACAGGCCATGTAATAAAGTCAGTAAATGCAGAGTCCCTCCGTGCAAGTTCCGACCCGTTCTGCGTGGGTGCGTGCCCTGACAAAACACTTGCGATGTCGAGATAAGCGCAATAAGTCCGTCTCGATATCAGAAATCCTGTGTAATGTGGCGGCTCCCTCCCTCAGGTTGACTTTTCCACGATGTCACATATCATCATTCACACGTCGATAATTTGTCAATTGCTTTTTATGCGAACATCTGTGGCGAGCAGCTCAGGCAATGCGAGAGAAGGTTGGTGACCAGACGTTAGCATAGTCTTCATGTTTTCCTTTCCAAACAACTATTTATGTCGCACGAATGCTCTTTGCATGGGAAGAGGAGTTAATGTGCCCTTATAAGTCACATCCACTATCAGGTTTATTCATTCACTTTAAGTGAGATGTTCCTGTGGAAGACGTTGAAAAGCTGACATCTAAGGATGTACGCGACACAAATTCGTTGATCACAGATACCATTGTGCCAGCGGACTACGCTTTCTGGCGACGAACAGCTGAAAAAGATTGTACATCCAATAACCAAGACCCCTAAAACGGCTCGAAGCTCCATCACCACCTGGTCAGGGTTCGACGTTCCCTGACGACCTAGCACTCGTCACTAGATCATTGCGTAAGCCCTGACAGTAGAACTGGTATGGTTTGAAGATATGAAGCACTCACGCGTGGCGCATGTGCGAAATTAAGGGGCCCGAAACGATCTACAAATATGTGTCCGAACATTTCATGAACAATGAAGCATACGTGCGCACCAATAAAGCTCCGCCGCCAGGTGCCCGCCGCTTACTGATAGCTGTTACTGCATTCTCGGGTCTGAAGACGTGGGAGCGAAAAACGCGCACTCTGTACACGCGGCGGGTGAACCAACATTGCTTGTTTTTTAGGTTTGCGCTTAAAAGATGCAGACTTTATCAATTTTCTTTTCCCGTTCACAGGCGTTTGTGGTTTGAAAACTCATCTGTCACGTATGTTCGCGTTGTATATGGAACTTGGGAAAGAGAGAAGAGTGAAGAGAAAATACAAAGAGAATTGATTCACCATGTCGAGGCAATAATTGACGTTTCGGAAACCGTACGGGTTCCTTGTTCACTGAGTTGGCCAAGATTCGGTCCACCTTTAAGTGTGTAGTATGTGACATAATGAGCGTACGTAAACTGCCAGCAGAGCTCCATTTGTCCTATTCATAGTGTTACTAGTTTCCTGAATGATCAATAATTCCAATAGCAGCTTTGATGACACATTTTTATCTTTAGTTATGACGGTGGAATTGTCCCAGCCTATATTTTGATCACGTGTTACAGCGTGTTCAGCAACAGCGTTCCATGCTTGATTGCCATTCACCACGTCACGTTTGTGCTCTTGCAGGAGTCCTGAAACTTGCGGTTTCACCGATGTAACGATCGTCGCACTTAGCGCGCGGAATGCTGTATTCCACTCCGGGATACATATCGTCAAGCAAGCGATCTTTCACGTTAATCAATATGCTTCGAACTTTGCTTGAAAGAATGTGTGCGACACGCAGATTGTGCATTGGAAATACGCGCGCAGGTGCTTCACTCACTTCGCAAACGTAGGAGATTGCTGCTATGGTTTCGAAAGAGCGTTTATCTGGTCTCAAGGCTCGTTCACGCTTCTCGGCTCATGCCGGAAAACGCCCTGGATTGCCGTTGCCGCAAGTTCACGGCGGACCGTTCTTATCTCGCTCTTTACCTCACATTCATCAGTGCGTACACGTGTGACACGCGTCATTAGCGACGATGCAAGCGACATGTGGGTAAGAGGATGGTTTGAATTAAAATCTCGATAACAGCCGTGTGATTAGGCTTCCGTTTGGCCGTGAAGCTGGGACTATTCGTGGACCGACGAGCTAGTACATCCAAGAAAGACAAACAACCGTCCTTCTTCATTTCAGCTGCGAACTGTATGCGCCGGTTTTCAGTATTCAGGCTGTTGAAGAATAGCTGCACGGCCCGTTGTTTGATGACGCAGAAGCATTTATCTACATACCAGTAGAAAACTTTCGTTAGCGGTTGGCTTCGAGGGATTCCAGCACTAATCTGGTGTTGTGACTAAGATTGAGGCACACATAGCTCTACCGTGCGTCTGCTTTTAGTTTTTGCTGCCATACGAACAGTATGTGTTGCTGAGGCGAACCCGCCGTAGATCACAGAGTTTTGGGAGGTCAAAGGGTGTGCAGATCAAAAGGTCATCTTTCTGCGAGGCATCTTCGCACGATGTGACAGCCTGATCCAATGGCACACTGGTGAATGGCGACGTTGCGTCGAAAGAGACCATTACTTCGTCATTAGCGAGAGGAACACCTTTTAGTTATTCTACAAACTTGGCCGAGTTCCCAATGCGCGTGCAGGTTTTTTCAGCTAGAAGCGAGAAGCGTGTACGAACCCTGAAATCTCATAAGCGCGCTTTCGAAACCAAAGCAGCCATCCCCTACGTTTCTGGGGCGAGCGAAGGAGTAGCGCGCGTGTTTTCGAAGTACAATCTGCGCGTCGGACATATTCTTTCAAGCAAAGATCGAAGCAAGTTGATTAACGTGAAGGTTCGGTTGCGTGACGTAATGTATCATGGAGTGGCATACAAAATTCCGCGCGCCGAGCGCAAGAATGTTTACATCGGCGGAACCGGCAAGTTTTCACGACACCTGCAAGAGCACAAACATGACGTGGCGAATGGCAATGAAGCATCGGACACTGTTGCTCAACACGCTGAAACACGGGATCATAATATAGTCTTGGACAATGCCACCATCATAGCTAAAGAGAAGTATGTGTCATCAAGACTGCTGCTGGAATCATTGATCATTCAGGCAACAACTAACCCTATGAAGAGGAGAAATGGAAATCGGCCGTAGTTTACTTACGTTCATTACGTGACATACTACATACTACATACATACTACATACTACAGGACGACCGAATATTGGGCGCCTGAGTGAACAAGGTACCCGGGAGGGTTAACGTCAAGCCTAACCTCGACATGGTCAGTGCCCTTCAACTTCATCAGCACAATGTATGTCCAGACAAACTTTTGTCGAACCCTGTACTATTCTATACCGGATACGAAAAGGGACTTCTTATTGTCAGTTGCAGCACTCTGTTTTTATAAACTGCTTTATCAACTAAAGGTGAAACGCTCAATTAACCGTTCCCACAACTTTTGGTGCCAAACAAGATTTTAAGGTACTCCAGAACTCATTCCACTCCAAAACGGCGGTGTAGGCCACGTAAGAATCACCAACAGCGTATTTAACGTCATTGCATGTGGGATACCTATTTAACGCGTACTTTTGCCATTTTTCTCCTCTTCCACTATATCTGAAAGATCACTCAGCTGGCTTTGCGGAATGACCTGAATGGTGGTATGGTTTGCATTGTACCGCGCGTAACAAGGTCTTTATTGTTTTTATGCCCTTCTTTGGAAATTGGAGCAACTTATCAGGTGCAAGTAGTTAGCTTCTGTTCGCCGTTGTACAGATTTTGCTTTGCGCTGTGGTCGGAAGCACCGGCTTTACAACCAATTAACCCTTGTATTGGAGGTCGTCACACTTTGTTCTTAGAGGGAATGTTTCGCTATAGGGAAAAAATTCCTGTTTTACATACATTGATAACTTGTGTTGATTTTGTGGATTCATTTCAGCAGAGCCAGTTACGCATCTGCCGACTGCTAATGGTGCCAGAAATATTGCCGAATCTCCCCGCCGAGATAACTTACGTAGCAACGCGCGTGAAAAGCGATGAAGTTTTTCGACAGTTTCGATAGCATTCTTTTACTTCATTTTAAAACCGACGATTTCAATACTGTATTTGTGTATTGGGCTGAATGGGATGCAAGCAGCTTAGGTTAACTTGTTGGACAAAGTGGAAATGGAAACAATATTTTCTACTCATAGCTCTGCCATCCTTTATATTTATACTCTATTGCTATAAAACTTCTGTAGTTTTGCGGAGTTTTTCTCAATGACAATAAATAAGCAGGACCTTTTATTCATTCAGTCGACTCCCCAAGTCGCCAATACCTTTTCGTGATCACAACAAATGAATAATCTTTGGGGTTATAATTGCATCAATAAGGCAATGCTTGCACCGCCGCACAAAACAGGCACAACTAGGTTGCGGGTAGTTTCTGCATAAAATTCATTTTTTTCCGGATTAAGGGGCTGTCTTAACACGTTTTGCATTGCCAGAAGCGCATAGTAGAACTATATCATTTCGCGCACTTTTTCTATCTAACTATTACTACAGACGCTATACTTTATCAAAATGCTGCGAAGCTGGGAGCTTAGAGACCTGATCCTAAGTCATATTGCCTTCAAACACCTTTGATGTATGGTACAATTCTGCATTAGACTAGCTAGGCCTATAGAAGCCCCTCAAAGAGCCAAGCGTAAGTCTGTTTCGATCTGTTTAGTAAGGTTAAAAGCAAACACATGCTTGCAGAATATTTTCAGATACTTTACCATTGTTATAACTAAATTTCATGACATTCACTGAATCCGAAGATTAATTCGCGGTGGTTAGTTTTGTTAAGGTACTATATTCAGTAATAACTAAGCAACGTGTGTTTCGCATTGAGTATTTGTATTTGTAATTTAAAATAACGCACTGTAGGATTTCATTGCCAATCTAGAATTTACAAGAACTAAAAGCATTTTTGGGCGATGGTGAGGAAAATTTGCGATTTCAGTATTTTTTCTAGCTTGAGCAAATTTCAAATTCATAATTTTTGAAAATATGGAAATCAAGAATTCCAAAACGCCGAAATAAAACGAAAAATATTGATCCAGGAATACAAATTTACCCTGACACTAGTAGCAAGTACCAATATATACCAGGAGATAAATTTAATATTCAAATTCTTATTCCTGCTTTACCCATTATCGTCCAGGTAAACGTTCTTCTTGCCATGTTTGCCTTTCGAAGCGAAAAGCTTCACTCGGCTTGTCAACAGCGGGCTTCGCGTGAGCCGCAAACAGATTTTCCACACCTGCGCATGCGCGAAACCGAGTGACGTCACGCGGAGCGCAGGTGGCCGCTGCTGCCGCAGCCGTCGTGGCCGCCGCGCGCTGCCTCAGTCGTCTGACCTTTCGCCATGGAAGGAGGAGAAGACCCAAAAGTGGTAGCGTGGGAGGTGGCTCAAAAACAGCATGTATGAAACCTTAAGCTAAACCACGAGCATCGCCACGAAGCTTTTCGCTTCGAGATATCCAGGCTTAAAACTTTAGCTAAGCCTCAGCCCAGCTTTTTTTTAGCAACATTTGCAATTTATTGGGCTTCACAAAGCTGAAAATAGTATTTTGCTGCTGGCAACCGAAACCTTTGTTTAAAATTAAGCGAAAAAAATTGTGGGCTTCACAAAATTGTACAATATTTTTGCGGTGATACAACTTGCGGTCTTGCAAAATGAGATAATAGACATTTTCTACATCCTGTGATGCATGATTCTTTTAAAAAAACACTAAAGCGATTATTGGAAAACAACGTTCTATTCCTTCTCCTCCACACAGTTTCTCATCCTGGATAAAAACAGTTATTGAAGTCAACTTATTGCCATGGGGCTTCTAGAAATAAAAACCTTAAGGAAAAGACGACGTTTGCTGCGCCAAGAGTTTATATCTGGATACAATTCGTGGGTACACGTGTTCTGCCTGGGCTGTGAGCAAAAGGGCATAGGTTGGAAACAACAAATTAGACAACGCTGTTGAATTCAAGGCGGTCTCTGCAGAAAAGGGCAAGGCGGCAAATGTTCACGGCTTTGGTATTCGAATAAGTAATTGCTTCGTGCCAAAACACAATGACAAGAGTCTGCTCTACATTGAGGCTTTCTGAATGCGCGGCAACACAAAGAAAAGTGACGCGAAATGGTGAGCAAACAAGACTTGCTGCTGTACAGAAGCGTGAACCCGACGTGCGTTGTACATGACGCGGCGGAAGGTTGGCCCTTTGAAACCGCCAGCAACACCACTTATTTTTCAGACCATTCCACAAGTGGTTTCAATTCATTTCTACCTCCCGAAATTTAGCTCTGATTTATCTGATGAAGTCATCTAAAGAAGAATCAATACATCGGCAATAATGGGTGCGAAACGACTGTCAGCCGCTATTTGCGTGGTCGGGACAACCGATTTCTCTCTCAAGTTTTAGATAAGGCTTAGAAGTGATTTGAGAAATTTCTTATGGTAAAAAGCTGAGAAATCACTGTATCTATTAGCAAACCCTTGTTAGCTATGCAATATGTGTCTAAAACCCTTACTTAGATTATTTCTAAAAACTATAAAACAGTTACGCCAATGAGAGTGCATTCACGGTGCGTTAGTGGTGCTCCTATGACACAGGCCGTTCGAAGAACTTTGGGCCGAAAGTCCTATGATTCACCCACCAGTGGAAGGCTGCTAAATAACTTAGATTGCCATGGTGTCTCGGAGCGCTAAAGAGAGACAAAAGAAGGACTGTACAAGCGCAGTTTCGTACCTGTATATTTCGTGGTTGCTTTAGTCTCATAGCACAGCAACGTCCTTCCACTCGTGAGCCATCACTAACAACCCAAATTTGTCACTTTATAAATGTCAATTCTTATTGGAGTGAGCAGAAGAACGCAGACGAATGACAGGGAGAACAGAAGAACACGTATTCCAGGAATAAATGTGAGAGCTTGAGAATAAAGGAAGAGTATTGCATTATTAGAATAATCTTGAACCCCAAAATGCAGCTCATTTTGTAGGATAAAGAACAGCCCCGGGCAGCGAAACACAAGCGAAGAAGTTTATTTTGTTGTGGCCAGTGATAGAAAAGCAGTTGATCCGGCTTCCTAAAAAAGTGCATGAATGTCACCTCTGCTCATCCAAGGAAGCGAAAAAAATTGAGAAGGTACAAATATTAATTTAGGAAAGAAGTTTTTTTTTCTCAGTTTTTGAAGTTATATATTGCGGGTTCATCCCTGCATTGCTGGTGAAATTAGAAAAACAGTGGCGTCACACCAACGCGGTGGGAGATACAGAAAACGTGAACGGCGATCGAGTGTCCTGTGTAACAGAGCTACAATTCTTATGCATTCGCCGTCGATTTAGTACGTCATAGATCTGCACCTAATATTCAGCGGAAAATGTAGGCAAGACAGTGCAGAACGTACTGGCATGTGTAGATTCATGCGGCATCTTGAAGGGCACCGAAAGCAGTAGCTATTCAGGTGTCATAGGGTGTCTCGCCGCTAATCTTTAAAAATCGGTTTTTACAGGCAAATGTACACGGTAATAACGATGGCAACTTCGCTTCGCTCCGCGGTTTTGCGGATTCACGCCGCGTCAGTGAAATATGCGCGCTGTCGTTGCGCCTGCAATCCACCCTCAAAGCGAGTGCGTGGCCGTTGATGTTTGGAAAGCAGCAAAAAGCAAGACTGACGCCGTTCTCGCTTCTGCTGTGGGACCGCATCGACCTCGGAGTGCCGTTGCAGGGTAAAGAGAGGACCTCCACGGAAGAAAAAGAGGACATGTATGTCCACTTTTCAAAGGCCATTTTTCAAAGTCAGTTGTCATATTGCTTTGAATCCTGGGGTCACACCTACAAGTCTTATTTGGAGCCTTTCAGGGTTTTGCAAAAAAGGGCAATTCGGTTCATCGCAAAGTCGAGCTACAACGCACACACTGTGCCTCTTTTTAAACACAAAAATATTCTACCAATAAATTAGTTTACTGAATACAGGGCTCTACTGACGGTACATGCATGTCTTGTGGACAATTACCTATTACACTCATCCATTTTCACTCTGCCATCTAATCGCACCCGTAACGCTACACTTGGAAATCTCCGTCTTCCTAAGACGAAAAATGTCTACGGAGAAAAGACCATAGCTCATGTGGGGACGAAGCTGTAGAATGGCCTTACAGATGATGTGAAGAATTATAAATTAGAGTGATGAGAGTATTTTCTCTGTGGTATGTTTTTTCTTTGTACGCTGGATTGTGTAGAGACTTCGTATTTGTATGTATATACATATTTGTCTAGTTTATATGTTCGTTGGTTAAGAAGACATCAACTTTCTACTTGAATGCAAGAGCCTTCATTTTGTGTGTTGTAAATAGTTTGTTCTGATGCCTGCTCTAAGTTTCTCTTGATAATGTAACGTGAAGATGTGCACACCAAAAGGGAAAAATATATTTACAGGGAAACAGCTTACAGCCACGCAGCCGAACAACCGGGCACGCGTAGCCCAGCCGCAGAAACGCACTTCGTCCTCTTCGCGTTCCAAGCGCGAGCGCACCAAGCACGAGCGTTCCAAGCACAAGCACAACCGTAGCATAACTCCCGGCGGCAAAAGCACCGTCCCGGTGCTAAGTGGATGATGTAGCAGGCGTGTGGTACGGTTTGAGACGGACTACATGAACGACGTCAGTCAAAGGGCTAGTGGACGACGTCGGAGCATGAAGAGGTGTAATCTCGTAGGTCACGTCGGTCACCTGACGGAGAACTCGATAAGGGCCACTGTACTGACGTAGAAGTTTCTCAGAGAGACCGACATGGCGAGAAGGAGACCAAAGGAGGACGAGTGAGCCCGGCGGATAGTGTACTGGGCGATGCCGGCGGTCGTAAACTGACTTCTGGTAGGTCTGAGATGCGGTGAGCCGGTCTCGGGTGATTTCACGGGCCATAGTTGCTCGGGAGATGGCGTCACGTGCATACTCTGTGGTCGAGGCAGTAGAACTCGGTAGTAATGTATCCAATGGCAGCGCAGGATGCCGACCAAACAGAAGGTAGAAAGGAGAATAGCCGGTGGTATCATGCCGCGACGAATTATAAGCAAATGTTACATAAGGCAAGGCAACGTCCCAATCGCGGTGGTCGGGCGAGACATACATGGATAGCATATCGGTCAGAGTCCTGTTGAGGCGCTCGGTAAGCCCGTTCGTCTGGGGATGGTAAGCTGTAGTGAGCTTATGCTGCGTGCCACAGGACCGGAGGATATCGTCAACTACTCGCATGTTTTGCATGCATCGCAACTAGCTTTTAGATAGCGATTCAAATTCTGTTTGAAATATTCTTTGTATACATGTTCCGAAATAAACTTCAATTCAATTTTATTCAACCAGCGTCTGACAGTGCAATTGTACGCTGTCTAATACGCCTAGCACCGCCTTCCTACGAAGACATTTTTTTCTGCAAACTTTTATCAAAATTTTCTTCTAGATCTTTGTGGCGTCACGAAGAAGACTTACCGCGCATATTCTGGGCGAAGACTTATAAGCCGGAGTGCTTGCGTTCGTTCTTAAAAGCAAAGCCAGAAACCAGTATTCGACCGAGCGCAGTGCGCTGGTACATGCATGTCGTCAGGGTGGAGAGTGCTTGTCAGGCACCCTTACTATGCGAGTCCCCACCAGCAGCTGAATACGACGGATATAAAACGGAACCTTTATTTTTTGTAAATGGGCCCTGTTTCAGTGATAAAGGCATCTTGACTTTTGAGGGAGGATGATTTTGACTGATGAAGAGCAATTCTGCCGAAATTCGTCCATGAACCTCCATAATGACCATTACTGGAATGAAGAGGACCCCCACTGGCTTCCAGGCCACCAAAACTAACACAGGGGAGTCAATAAATGTTTTCTGTGGCAGTCTCAACTATACAATCGAGTGTCCTTATTTGTTTAACAGTTGATGACCGGAAGAAAATACAGCTAATTAAGCCTGGACGGAGAAATCTGTGACTTTATTCGAGACCTGGCTTTCGAAATGCTCAAAGAGACATAGTGCCGGCACCATGAAGAGCCATAGAATTTTTCTGGGCGTGGTGTGACGCATTTTGATGCAACCTTTACACTGCTTAGAAAATGATGCAACAGTCCCGCCCCGTAACTTCCAAGGTTTCTCATACTTTTTTGTGGTTTTTCTCTGAAAAGACGACGTCTCACTGCTGAGTCTGCCAGTGGAGACGATCTGCTTTCGATAATCATCAAAGACTGCGTGCCAATTGAGCCTTCAGTGCAGAGGCGCATGCTTGATTCTGTGCGCGAGAGATACATGCTGTGTTGCGGTGGGCTGATAGCATTTTCAGCATTTCCTGCAAATGTTCACTATGTTTCTTGCAGCTATTCCCAGTTATCATGAAACTCTAGAAATCGTCACTTTGCCACTAAAGGAGCACTGCAATGAAGGGTTTCTAATCGGATTATTATTAAGAAAAAAATTCATTTTTTCGCTGTGAACTGCCCATTCAAAGTTTTAATTGGTTCTTGCAAAGTGTGAAAGGAAGAAGATTGGTGCTAATAAACAATGACGAGAATGTTCGCTGCAAAAAAATGCGCTAATTAGGTTTCTTGGTTTGGCCTATTTACTGCACAAAGTGTTTAACAAACTTTTAAATTAGGAAATGCATGAGGCACCGAATTCTAGATGCTCTGTCAACAAGCTGGTTGTTAGTCTCCTAAACGATTATTTGAACTCTGTCCAGTCCCTTAACCTTGAGTGACAGCTCTGTTATGAAGAGATTTCGTATTTGTCGTAATTCGAGCGGAATGAGAGCCCAGTAAAGAAACGAGACGTGTAATGTCGTGAAGCTGTCGCCAAACCGCATTTTTCAATAAATATTCTCCCTGAAGGGCTTCACCTTCAACACGTTTCCTTCGTGGGTGCCAAGACTGATGACAATAGATCAGAAGAGTTAGTGCATAGTTTTTCCAACAAGTTTTGCCGAACCAAGAGCCGAAGAATTTCAGAACCTCCACTCAGCAGTTGAAAATAACTTGGTCCTCTATATTTATTGCTTCCTGGAGCGAAAACCGCCAAACAGTCTTTTGACGCTCGCTTACACGCGCAATCAATGCAGGCATTGTGTTACGGCGAGCCGGAAAGAAAATAGGGAGGCCGCGGAGCGAAGCGAAACCAGCAGCGATACCACGGGCCCTCCGCACAGGGCTTCAGGTGACGTCACAGTATGAGGCATAGCTCAAGGCGGAGCGATATCGTCAGACGCGCTCGCTGCTGCTGTGTTATATCGCTGGTGTGATGTCGCCTACTAGAATGATTTTTTCGCCTCGCCGCTGCGCTGCACATTTGTTTAAATTTGTTTTGTTCTTTTGTGCTCCCGCTGCAAATTTGTTGAAATTTATTTTGTTCTTTTGTATACTGTTCGGAGCAAGAGCTTGAATTCTGCACGTAAAACATACCCCTTGAATTAAATATTAAAAAAGCTAATAAACATATTTAGGTAATTAACGAAAATGTAAAGCATTCTGCCTCTCAACTTGTGCCACAGTAACCCCCACTATAATACCAGGGCTAAAAATAATCAAAGAAGATAGCCTTGTATTTCTGTCGCTCTGAAAAATTGATAGGGGTTCAACGTTGTTAAACCGAGTAGACCTACTAAAGAAGGTGTTCAATCTTCAACTTTAGGGGCACTTAAGCTGCACCGAGGCGTGCCGCCTGATATCTTAAGTGAGTTAATGCCCGTATATGCAGAATTTGTCGTTCTCTACGTAAAATTCGCAGATGGCGGCGAATCCTCATGCCACTACTAGTGCAAAGGCACAGCGGTTACATCATGTGCCACTACACTGGCACGTCGCTGACTCAATCATAGGCACCGGCAGGGACTGCGAGACCCATGTTTCTCTTCCCGAGGAAGCTCTCGCCCAGCTGGCGGGATGGTGCTCCGAACTTACTCGATCTTATCCGAATAACTCAGGTAAGCTCGGCTAGTAACTCGGGTTGCTGCGCAAGGCCACAAGATCGTACGCACGTACGTACGGGCACGAAATTCTTGGCCGGTGTTGATGAGCGCAAAAATTTTTTCGCACTAAAGAACATCCAAGACTTATTTGACGCGCTGTCAGTCCTTGATTGATGTTAGTCGCTTCAGTAAAAAAAAACATTGCCACAGTTCTGGGAGAGTCGTGAAGCAGGCTGCCGAAAATGTCACCGTTTCCACCCGAATGAGAGCGCGCTCTTTCATGTTCTGGGTGGCTCTGGCGTCCGCACAGGCACTCTTTTCCGAAATGCGCCGGATAAAACTTGTCACGCTCTTATCTTACCCCTGCCATCTTGGTCGCAAGAGGTGATCCGAGTGTTGCCTCTGATATTTGTTTCCGAACGTCCCCCGGCTGTTATGTCAGGTATCGAGGATGCAAATGAAGTCTTGTGGTTTTTCACGACTAGCGGGCAGTCCCTCCAGACATGAATAAAAATTGCTGCCGGGCAAGTTGCGGTGACTCATGCGTTCGTGTTGCTGGATCCAGTCATCGATATAATCAAGTAGTATCGAATCGCGAACAGCAGAAGGTTGCAGGGGGTTGTTTCTATAGTCATAGGGCAATATGGATGGGAGTCCCGAAAGGTTAAATGACAGGACCACTTTTATTTCCCTTTATTATTTATATATGCAATTTGCTTTCAACTAACATGACAGAGATTACAATGCGCGTATGATATTAGTTTTTTCAGTGGATCTCACATGCCAGAAAAATAGGAACCACGACCTTTTGGGGCCCATGGACTGCCTGAATGGCTATCCTGTAATGAGACAGAAATAAATAGAAAAAACTAAATAAATATGTCTAGTTTAAGCGGTTCATTAACGATGCATGTTTAAGCTCGTATTCTTGCACTAAAATCATGCATATAACATCCTGAATTAACTTTCTGGGTGTATATTTTAAGGACTTTTCATCGCGAAGCCAGCATCTAGAGAGCTTGTAATTGACGTTGGCAAAGCTAACTGATGCTTTGTGGTATGTTCCAAGTGTATTCTGCTTTAACTTTAATTAAGCCTTCATTATGACTCGATACAGTCTAATTTAAATCAGATCGTTTTAGTCTTGGGAGCCGAAGGTCTATACCTAATTTTGTCAGGGCCGTAGGCTTGTAGAGCGAACAGTATGAAGTGGCTGCGTAGGATGCATTCTGCTTGCCGGAGTTGTTTTGGGTGCGCTTGTGGCAATCTTTCACCTCAATACCACAAGATGGCGGGCCCATACAGATCGGGCATCGGCAATGAGGGCTGCTGGCTGCCTAGAATAAACGCGCACAGGTCCCGCCGCGTGGATAACTGCCGGCAAAGCACTTGAGCTAGACATTAAATGCCTGAGTGGGCCCCTCGCCGGCTATGCACGGGCTTAAACAAACCGGAAAGCCCGCCAAGGTAACACCTCAGATGCATGCAGGCAAAGATGCAGGGTCTAATGCGAATTTCGGCTAACCACGAAAGGCACGGTCCGTACCGCACCGCGAGGAGAGCTGCGGTGGTTTTGTGTGGGCTAAGAGCTGGTATTCCTTCCTTCTGCATACTTGAGTCCGGTGTAGAAAACACACGGAATAAACTTTGGGCTTCACAGTGGCGAAGCGTTATAGGCATACAGTTCAGTCTGTCTAAGCAAAACCTGCGACGGTCCAGCAGGGGCAACGCATCGGCACATTTGCGATTCCCACGTCTTCCCCGCTTGTATCCTAAATCATGCACGAAACGGCTAAGCATGGGCTGCATGGGGCTTGTGTGCTCGAAAGATGGGTATACATGATGAAGTGAGGGCACCACCAATAGAGGCTGCCCGTACAGCACCCTGATGGAGCCAAGGAGGATGTGTGTGGGCCAACACCTAGTAAAACGCTTTCACCTTACATGGATCCTGCGAAGCAAATAGATGGCCTTTGAATTGGCATATTTGTCAATCTCACATCTTTCTTGCCTCTATCCCACATATCGATTATAAAAGGTCGAAGCATGGGCTACAAAGTGGCGAAACATGCAGCATCTGCGGGAAAGACGCGGGTTGCATGACAGTGAATTGGGGCACCCGCAATAGGGGCTTCCTGTGAAGAACCCGTACAAAGCTACGGCGGCTGCCTGTGGGGAACTTGGTATTATATTTCCGCCTGCAGCTGTCCTAAGTCATACGTAGATTACCCTCGGCTTCACAGTGCAGAAACGTCGTGCGCCAGTAGTGTGTTAATGAGCGACACCTGTGGACAGCCTCACGTACATTAGCTAAACAAGTGAGGAGTTGACATTCTCATATTCAGCCTGCCTGCATATCTGGCATCGGGTGTAAAATGGGTGAGCGTGCCCAAAAATGTAGCTCATTCATTTTTTAGTGTTGAGAAAAGCCGCTGTTTAACGTCATAATAAAAAAAATTTCGATCGTGTACTTGTGTTTTTTTCATGCTTCTTTTGCACATATCACATTTAATTTTTTTTTCTGGTGTGCTACAGTCACCGCGGAATATGCTGCCAGCATATAGTTTCCAGCTTCTCTAAATGCACTTTCCTTTCGCCAGCACTGCAAGCGCATTCGTCGTCTCCAAGCTACAAGTGGCATGGATACGAGTTGTGGCGCGGGAACCTGGAAGAATGATCGTTTAGGGTATAAACTGCGCGAACGCTCGAAGGACCGGGATGGAGGAAACACGCAGACAACGCTCCCTCGCAACCAAGTTTTTTATTTAGAAAAATAAACATATATATATCTGACAATCACATGACCTAATAGCTCCAGCGCACACGCAAAAAGTGCAATCTTAGGAGCACATCATAGGTGAATGGCTAAAACCCCTACACCTCGATGACAAAACAGCAGAGACAACCAAAAAACAGGAAAAAACCAAAAACACGAACAAAATCACGTATTCTGCCACATGTTGTTTGTACCCAAAAAAATGCATACGAACTCGTCCAACTTTCTTTTCTACAACATTGAAGTTGCTTTTCTTTCAACTCACCGTTTACATCGCACGGCTGCTACATGCATAGAAAGGGTATATCCTTTATGCTCACCAGATGAGAGGCAATGCAGGAGGCCACATTTTTCATGTCGTTTCTAAGCTTTCGTAATCATTCACTCACACAAAACACACCACTGCTCTCACTGAGTTTGAAAAGGCCTAATGCCAGATGGCTTCGATCGTTCGTGCTCAGATGTTACCGCCAAAGACACGAAAACGTGGCATCTAAATATCTGCGGGGCACTTATTCGTCTATTATAATAAAAGTGTCGGAAGAAAACGCTTTTCGACGGAGAAACAATGAAAAGTATAGTGAACATCCACGAAAAGTGAAAGCCTAATATTGGAAAGTTGCGTTGTCCTCTATAGGCGCAGTTCTCTTGTGACGTGGCTGACCACCTGGCCCACGTCACGAGAGTAGTGTTCGGGGCCTTGTTTATGCGCGTGGCACTGGTTGGACACCCGAAGCACACAGTCGGGGTGCTTCCCGCATATGCGCTGCCTGGTACAGTAATCAACGGTCTGCGCGCACATTCATCGACAACGAAGGTTACGTTTTCGGTAATCCAGCTGCGGTTGCATGTGCCCTTAACACAAGAATAGACTTCTTAATTCGCGACGTCAGCGCTAGCAGTGCACGCTATGCAGTATCGCGGAGAGTCTACAATCTGTCGCTTACACTTATGCTTCTGCTGCCTAGGACTAGACTTTCTAAAACTGTTTGACAGCGACAGTTATTATCAGACAGGAAGCACAAAGTACGTCGCTGTGTTCGCGTGACCATATTCGGGTATTAGCAATAGAAGCGGAATGAAAAGGGTACACAAATCAAACTGCTTGTGAAGAAAGACTGTACTGACTCTGTCTTGATCGTTACCTCCGCCACGTAGTGATGCAATGGACTCAAAGAGTAGAGAGAAGACAGAGTGTCGCAGTAGAGGACTCCCAATACTCTTAAACAAATTCGTTTTTTTTAATCCGCACGGACATCGCTCAACAGAAGAGCTGCTTTCGGATTTCACCTTCAATGATACATGTCCGCCGTGGGCTGAATTTTAACGCGCTAGTGCCAAGGTGTTTTACAAGAACTACTTAGGGAGCAAGTTCGTGCATGGGTATTGTTCAGAACGAGTTGCGAACACAGAAATGACGAAAACATGAAAGCTATGAACACGGAAAGAGCGCAGACTATCAGCTGGTTCTATACTGCTTATATACACAGCGTACAATCATGCCTAAAAAGGGGAGAAAGGGCAAATCGAGGCTACTCAGAAATCAACAGAGCCCGCGCAGGAAGTTCTTTTCCGCATCATACAGGGTAACAGAAGTGTCACTAATGCTTTCATTTCCCTTTACCTTGGTGTAGTGTGCTTCTTAAAGCTGACTGGCTACTTTATCTTTGATCTTACTGAGAATACTAATGCCCTTCAGCCGTGCCTCACAACCTTTCCACGAAATGCAATGAGCGGGCAAGTTCGCTCCTTCTGTATTCCTAACTGACCGCGCATGGTCTCCTGTGCGTTCATTCAAGAAGCGACCTGTCAGGCCAACATACACGCGTCCGCTTTTGAGCAAATTTGATATACCAGTCCTGTAGCAGATTTAGGTACGCTTCGGCATGTTTTATGCTGGTTCGGCATCGTCAACCTCCTTCGCTGCTGATCCTCGGGCACAAAACTGCGAGCTTTAGTGGTGCTGATAAAACCTTAGGGACACCATGCCTGTTTGTCACATTTTCCATGTTGTGGGTGACCCTGTGCTTGTACGGCAACAACCGTGACCTTCTTTCTGAGCATGCGCCCCTCATTGCTATTAGCGGAGTTTTCTTTCTTTACCTTCTGCAGAAAGTTCTCAGCCACAGCTCAAACAACATCTGAGTGGAAGCCACCTGAAAGTAGCCCGCTATTCTGATTATAGAAGCTGGTGTGCACTTCCTGAGGGCATGACTTCGTAAGAGTAGGTTTTGGGCACGAGCTTGTTGTAGCTGTCCTAACTGCCTTCGATTGATCAGAATCATATGAAAGAAGCTTTTTTTCTGCTCGTGGAGCCGAGTTCCTACAGATATGAAGTAGGCTAAACTGCAATGAACCGTTAGTTGGAAGTTCTTGCGTGAACTTCAAACCCTTCCCATATTTTCTAAAAAAGGTTAATATTCATTCCACTTATTCCACTTATCTAATTGGTTTAGGGTACCCCTGGTTTGTAAATTCACGCTTCCGGGAGTGTTCACCAGCAGCTAAGAATACAATACATAGGGTAGGGGTGTCGTAGGAGCATACGCAAATATCTTGTTTAATATAACCGTCGTCGGTAAAATGCGTGAATGTGCAACCAAAGTTTGAGTAAATAAATGAAGCTCTCTGTTGTCAGGGCGGCTGCGCTTTGAATCCCTATTTCGCCATTCCCCATTCTTTTCAATATATTCTGTGACAACTACGAATGGTTCGCCATGAGGCGTTGACTGCAGCAAATCGTCCACATCAACAGAAAAAGCGTAGCCATGATTATCATTGGAATTCAACAAACGTGCGTAATCGCAGTTTCTTGCGGCGAGTGAGCCATCAGCCCGTAAAGCAGTCAGATATTTCTGCAGCTACTGGCTTATTCGAAAATGCTACGAACAATTCTCACTGACAACTGTTATAAATGGCACTGAGTCTTTGTGAGTTATGGCCGTGAAGAAAACTGACAGCACTTTGTTGCTACAATCAGCTGTTGAGCTTACAAGCCTAGACAATTCAATATTCCGGCACAAAGCTGCAGCCCTGTTCTTGACTCTTGCGGCACTGGGATTTACATTCAAAAAGTTCTTAGCAATCGTGTGACTCGCCTTTTGATGAAATTCTCGTACGAAAACAAATCCGCCTGTAGCAAGCGCTTATTGTTTTGCTTTAAGAAGGAAACGACATTTCTTGTGTCCATGGTGTGCTTAGTGGAAATGGTGTTCAGCGTACTAATAACAACGTCTACACCTTCCAGGGGGAGGTTTTCATGGAACACGCTGGTTAAGCGTTAGTAGATCTCGAACAGGTATCGAATGGACGTTACTGTACTTTGGACTCTTTCTATGTATGCACGGAACTTTTACAGGTAACGCAGCATCTCCCAGGACTACAAAGCCTCTTGGCCCACTCGTCATGCTCGTTGTTCTCGTAGAGGCAAGGGCTTCGTTAAGGCACTGAACCCCCCAAAGTTCAGTCATCTGGGCAGCAATTCTTCTGGCATAGCATTGGTTCATTTTAGGTAACTAGGATGTGTCGAAGGCGTTGGAAAGCCTGCTCAAAGGTATTGGAACCTTCTCACTTCGTGCTAAAGTTCCAATCTTATGTACCTGCACATGCATTTCAAGAGGCCCACTCTCGGTTTGAGGACGGCGAACATTTCGCTTACATTTTCTGGTATGAGTCCTTTTCGCAGGCAGAAGGCGAGGTACCTGGCGCGAAATGTTGAGCTAACGATGCGGCTCACACACAGGCGTTAACTTGCAAAGGAGGAACATTTGGCGCGACTCCTTCATAGCAACAGTGTTGAGGGTCCCGTTCATCAGAGAACCCGGAGTATAGTGGACATCGTCGTCCGGGCATGCGGAAAAGTCGGACTGCTTAAAAGGTATTGACTTCACACGTGGATCCATGGAAACAATAAAATAATATAAAACTGGTGATATGAAGGTCGCACCTTGAATCAAACGTTAATCGTGAATCAAAATATATGAAGCTAATGAGTGACACTGAACAGATAATTAGTCGGGAGTAGAACCCTTGATACTTCGGCTGAGAGTTAGACACACTACTGATAAGTCACGCAGGGCTATTCGTGCGGCCTGCTTTCAGTGGTTCTTAACATTCACGTCATTTGTTCTCTTACATAGTGTTTTACAGTGTCTGGTCAGTGGAGCAAGAGGAGCCACTTCCGGGGCCCTTTAATGCTACCGGGTGATACCCTTGAAGGCAGAACTTTATTGTCCATTCAGTGTTTTTCCTTCTCTTTATGCTCAGAAGAATAACACTTCATACGGCAAAATTTCATCCGAATTTCATCCCGGGTCCATGGACTCAGCAGCCGACTGTATTTGGAGATTCCGTTATCACGCTTGCGATATTCAAATCCAGTACAGTTTGACAGCGTTCGATTTTGTGTTTGCAAAAAAACGATGTCGTAGTATAAATTTACCAACACATTTGAGTTAACATCTAACCAATCAGAGCGGCCATCAATTTGGCACACTGGTGGAGTACGCGTTTTGACAGACTCATTATGAGTAAGTGTGCGCGGAGAAGAGCGTTCACACTGGCGTGTTGCTCCTTGGCTGTCACCGCTGTTGCTATCTAGTGCGCAGCAACGAATTAGATCATTTACTTAAATAATGCGCAAGCCATTTCTGGATACTATTCATTACTTGTGATTCATCCACGCTGGGTTAAGAATTTGTTTTTGAATCCGTCCTCTCATGTGCTTTAGGTGGCTGTGAAATTTAACATAAGTTGATATCCCTCCGAGAACATAAAAACTCTATTACAATAAGTGTTTTCGCAATTGCAGTCATTCCTGTTTTTGAAGCGTTCTAGGGCAGGAGTTCGAACAAAATAAAATGAAAGGGCAAAAATTATACCGCTGCACATTTTATAGACCCTATTGGATAACAAGCCGGCGTGTAAGGCAGAATCTCGTTTCGGCTGCGAAACCAAAACCAGAACTGCATAATAGAAACAATACAATCGTACAATTTTTACAACTAAGGAAAACTGCCGTGGTGAATTATGTTTAGTTGTAACCTGCGCATCAGTGGAAAAGAAACAAACACGCAAAGAATATTTGATGTATCCGTCTTTGCATTCAAAACTCGGGTCAGTTGTGGAAAGCGCACCGTATCGCCGGAATTCTGCGTACTGCTGGATTTCTATATTTGCAAAAGTGATGAACGCTTAGCCACTCACTCTCTACATGGGGATTATTTTTGGTGAATTAGCTAGGTTACCGGAGCAATTTCGTTAAAGGCATCCCTGCCAGTGAAGTCGCAGTTAAACAAGAAAAAGCAAAACGTATTGAACATGCTTAAGAGTATAGTTTTTGTAATGTTGTAATCATACTGCCTTATAATTAGAGGTAAATATCGTGAGTAACGTGTCTTTCCACTCTCTCATACAGTATGGTTGAACGCAGCGCTGACCTTCTCAGTGGTGATGGCTGAAGCTGAAAATCGCATCGATCGTTGTGTACGATCCGATTTCTCAGCAAAGAAGGAATCACACTGGTAAGTGCCAGCGAGTTTATGGCGGTTTGTACGTAGACAGTTCTTCGTCAGAAGCCTCACTCGAAAATTGGCAGTGGCTTAACTTTTCTAACCCTGGAATTGAGGTAGAAGAAGACGAAGAAGAGAGCTGTCGGGCTTTGCCCACTCGTCTCTGCCACCCTTTGTGAAGGATTTTTCATCGGTGCTGAACATTTCTGTTTAGATAAGCTGCACTGCTACATCCTGGTATGATTCCTGCGGTGGGTGCGGCTCCGCCGGTGCCGCACCCTGGCTCAACACCTGATTGTTCACCTGGTATTCCGTCAGGCCTAACTCAGCAGGCCATACCCGCTGTACAAGCCCTACATGCTGCCTCAATCCTGGTGTCTTGCAATCACTCTTTTGCTCCAGCTGCATCAGGACCAGGATTTCTAGATCCTCATGGACAACGAACTCAGGATGCTTACAAGTCAAGCCGTGATCTGCCACTACCTTCAGGTTCGGACGATTTTTCTGGTTCGTCTGGTTCTACTATCATCTACATGGACACTACTGCAAGGTCCGGATAAGTGACTGAGAGATTTATTCAAGTGCCTTCAAAGCACCGTCGCGGCTCAAAGCGGTCACTTATGAGTGCAGATGTACCTCAAACTCCTAAGCACAACTTTACAGTTGTCATCTAGCGACTAGATTCCGGGTACCGCATTACCTGCATTAATCCACTACCATTGAGACAAGGTTTAGAATCTGTGGCTCCAGACGGCGTTCTTCAAGTTCGTCCCAACGAGCGTCTAAACCTTCTGGCAGTTGATACCCGTACAGCGGACGCAACTGAACTCCTCTTGCAAATAACAAGCATAGCTGGAGTTGCAGTTCAGGCCTACGAGCCTCGCCCCAGAAACTGCAGCGTGAGTGTCATTAAGGGTGTGCCCCTGGATCTCTCTCAATCAGATATCTACTGAGCGCTGCTACAGAAAGCTCCGATTAAATCCGTCCGCCGAATGTGAAACTCACAAAATATTCGCACTGTATTTGCGACAGAATCTTTTCCGCAATACGTGATTCTCGGATATACAATGTACCGTGTGTACGAGTACATTCAAACGCCACGGAAATGCACCAGATGTCAACGCTTCGGCCTTGTGGCTAGCACTTGCCGACCTGCCTTGAGCTGCTGTCGTTGCGGTGGCAGCCATGACCTCAATGAATGTGCAAGTGATAACCCCTTTTGTCCTAACTGCGGTAAGCAGGATGAGGAGATGTTTTTCCGCTGCGCTGCCTTCCTAAAGGAGAAAGTTATCTATAGGTACAAGAACTCAAATAACACAGACTATACGTCATCAAAAACTGCTCTACATGAGCAAAACCAAATCCGGAGAAGTCACCACAGGAAAAATTCATCGCCGGGGAAGAAAGCTCCTCAATCGCTGGACAAAGGCAAAGCCAATCACCTGAGCATTGAGGACGTGGTTTAATTTCCTCCTCTTTCACCACGCCAAAATGTTGATCCACTTCCTGTGGCGAGTACAAAAGTGGGCACCCCACGGCAGCCGCAGTATAGAACCTGGAACCACCCACGTGAAGGATCGATTCGCCAAAGCTCCAATAGTACCAGTTCCCTGCTGTGCTCGCTTCTTGCGGCGCTCCTCGCTTTCCTTACACCACACTCCTCGCCGGTGGCGGAGGCTATCCTAACAACCCTTGAGTTCATTGACCCTCTTCTTGCACAATGGCGGTAGCACTCAATAGACCAGTTACTCTCCTTAGCGTGAAAAGCAACCATAACTAGGCCACCATCGTCCAACGGAATTCCTGCAGCCTTCGTTCATGACTGTCTGATTTTCGACAATTTGTTTTGAAGCACCTTTTATCGATCATTGCCATCTCAGAATCCCGTGTGCATACTACTACTCGTCTTTCAGGATATACCGTTCTGAACTCGATGACAGGTGCTGACATCTGCAAAGTTCTTTTAGCTGTTCGGAAAGACGTCACCTCCATTCCACAACCCATTCCTGCTGACGCACGGAATGAATATGTTGCGGCCACCGTCAATATTATGAGCCTGTCCTTCACAGTGATCGTCGGGTACATACCACCCCGTGTCAACTTTGATGTCGACCGCCTTCAGGCTATCGTACGCAGTACCCCTGCGCCGCACATCATTGCGGGTGATTTCAACGCACATCATTCTGCTTGGGGAGACATCATATCAACAGCCAGAGGACGACAGTTATTTGATTTCACACAGTGCAACAATTTCACTTTCATCAACGGTGGCCAGGCAACCTTTTATCCAGGTGCAAGATCCAGTGCCTGTGACATTTCGATGATTCCTAATCATCTGTCGTCTTCAACAACCTGGAGTGTTGACATAGAATCTCATGGCAGCGATCGTCTTCCTACGTATATAGAGGTTGGTGGTGCTTCCTTAAGTTCATAGCGACGTGTAGCACGCTACACGAACAGGGAACTTTTCGCTGACACAGTTGAAAAAGTGAACCTCTCAATCCTAAATTAAGAAAGATTCATCGATACTGTAGCACGTGCTAAAACGTCCAGCACTAAGGTTACAACGCTATCAAAAGTGCACTCAACTGCAGATGCTGAATATGAGCGATTTCGAGCAATTCGCCGCATAGCAGAGAGACGAGCACGCAGAACAAATAATAGAGACGACATCAGGGTGGCTAGTCGCGCACAGAAACGTGTTCAACGTCATTTGGACAAGCTGGCAAGACGGGAATGGCGATCATTTTGTGCGAAGCTTGATCCCAAAAATCCTCTTTCTAAGATATGGAGCATTGTACGCAGCCTCAGTAGTCAGCCCGCCCCACAAAATCCTTTTGATTGCGTAGCTGTAAATGCGAGTATTTCTCGTCTCGATGCAGTAAAGGCTTTCTGTTCTAAGATTACTGCTCGATTAAGGGCCATATCGGTGCAATTGCCTCTTCAAAGCTTTACCCCTTCACATAATACTGCCCTCCTTGATGATCCCTTCACCATGTGAGAACTTCTTGCGGCTTTGGTAGATACCAATAAAAAATCGTGCCCAGGACCGGACGGTGTAAGCTACACTGCCCTTTCTCATTTGAGGAGTAATTCCAAGGTTCAGCTGCTCGCAGTTTATAACAACTCCTCGGAGACCGGCCGCCTTGAAACGTGTTGGAACTGTGCGCGTGGGATTCCTATCCTGAAGCCTGGAAACCCATCAATTGACTTCAACGCTTGCCGCCCCATTGCGCTTCTAAGCTGCGTCGGAAAACTGATGGAGAAAATGGTATGCTCCCGCCTTACCTGGGACCTGACAAACAGAGATATTTACCCTTCGGCTATGTCCGGTTTCCGCAAAGGACGCAGCAGCATTGACAACGTTATTGCCCTCACAAATTGTGTTAAACGTAGCAAAACAGAGCGGTCTATGGTGATTGCTGTGTTTCTTGACGTGAAGGCAGCATTTCACAACGTCACACATGAAGGAATTCTTTCAGCCTTAGAGTCAATTGGCATTGGTGGACGGATATATAACTGGCTGTGCGAATATCTCCACGAAAGGTCAATTTTCATGTCAACAAGTGAAGGTGACAAAGCTCTGCATCAAATATCTCGCGAGGTCCCCAGGGGGGGATTTCAAGTCCCACTCTTTTCAATATCTCACTTGTTGGCTTGGAAAAATGCTTGCCTCCTACAGGTGAAATCTCCTTTCACGCCGATGACATCTGTATATGGCGTTCCGGACGCAACAGGCGCATTGTGCATGCCGGATTACAGAGGGCAATAGGTTGCATAGAATCGTTTTTATTAAGCGCGGACTCATTATGTCGCCAGATAAAAGCTCTGCAATTGCGTTTTCGAGGCGCGATCTTTCACGCTACGTGCTTAAAGTTTCTGGCACCCCAATACCATATGTTACAAGCCATAAATTCCTGCCGCCTGCTCATCTGCGAACCTCCTGGGGTACGCCTGATAATAATCGACCGCCTGCTCAACTGGGAATCTCCTGGCGCACGCCTGACAACCGCACGATCTGCTACTTCTGCGGCTTGCCAGGTTATGTGGCGCGGCTTTGCCGTCGACGCATGAACGTCTCACGTACACCTCCTGAAGTTTCTTGTTACTGGTCCCAGCGTCAGTACTCACCTCCTGCTGAGCCGCCCCTGAGCCGTTCTCGGTCTGCTGAGCACACCTCCTTCTCTGGACGCCGTTCGCCTTCTCCCCGTCGGCGCTCCATCTCTCCGATGCGACGGCGTCCCTCGACCACTTAAGAAGGAAAACTAGGTCCCGCAGTTCCTGAGGCGAGAACTGCGCAGTCGTCAAAATGTGAAAGGCCTCGTATTTCTGCCGCTAATTTAATTGAAGTTTTTGTTGAGGGCGTGTCTCTTATGGCGCTTGTCGACACCGGTGCTGCGTTCTCTGTCATGGTTGCAGCGCTTTGCCGATCTTCGAGGAAAGTGAAGACGCCCCTTTCTGGCCTGTTGTTACAGACTGCAAGTGCGCACCTCAACCAGTCGTTAGCAGCGTGTATTGCTCGAGTAGTCTGAGAAGACATTTTATATTTGGTTGAAATCATCGTTCTGCCGTCATGTTTGCATTCGATCATCTTGGGCTGGGACTTCCTATCGCTTCACGACGTGGTCATCCACTGTGCTCGGGATCAAGTAGCGCTCTCTACGTTGCCGAATCCCATGCCAGAGACTGAAATTTGCGATGCCCATGCTTCTGCCGAAGCTTTTGTCGCCGACAGTACCGATATTCCTGCGTGCTCTTCCGTGATTGTGCCCCTCTCCTGTGCTTCTGTTCGCGATGCCAGTGTCCTCTTCACGCCATCTACTACTTTTCTGTGTCGCCATTGCCTGCCGGTGCCTTATGCCCTGCTCACTTTCTCCGAAGGCCTCATCGCACTGTAGGTCTTCAACCCGTTTTCACGGCCCTTCACTTTGCGTCGTGAAGAATGCGTCGGCACCGTGCAGCTTTTTGATTCCGTTTTCGACTATCCCGACGCTGCCGCAGAATCACCGCCTGTCGCCATGGACGCCCTCAGCTCACATACTCCTGCGCCTACCCCCTTGTTGACCAACCTATTCCTTCGCTCTAATGACGCCACTCTACCTCCAATTCTGCAAACCCAGATTCTTGCGCTTCTTGAACAGTTTCGCTCCTCCTTCGAGTGCCACCAATTCGTTTTTGGCGCAAGTCGACTGTCGAGCATCGCATTGAAACCGGCGCCCATGCCCCTCTACGACAGCGTCCATACCGTGTTTCCGTCACTGAACGACGTGTTATTGAAGATCAGGTAGGCACCATGCTTCAGAGCTGCGTTATTCAACCTTCCACCAGTCCCTTGGCCTCCCCGGTTGTCCTCGTCAAGGTGAAGGATGGGTCCGTTCGATTTTGCGTCGATTACCGCCGCATTAATATGATCACACGCAAAGACGTCTACCCTCTGCCCCGTACTGATGACGCTCTAGACTATCTACAAAGCGCGGTGCTCTTTCCTTCCCGTGCTTTGCGCTCTGATTATTGGCCGGTCCCAATTGCAGCTGCAGATCGCACCAAAACCGCGTTTTGACCCCTGACGGCCTCTACGAGTTTACCGTCAAGTGCTTTCGGCCTGTGTAACGCTCCTGCTACTTTTGAGCGAATGATGAATACTGTTTTGCGTGGCCTCAAATGGAAGACGTGCCTGTGCTACCTAGACGATATTGTTATCTTTTCACCCGACTTTCAAACGCATCTATCTCGCCCGAAGTACGTCTTGACATGCCTCACAAACGCAGTCCTGCTGCCGAACTTTAAAAAATGCAACTTTGCAGCCCGTGAGATGACAATTTTAGGTCACGTTTCGTCGAAAGACGGCGTACGCCCTGACCCCGCCAAACTTCTTTCAGTGACTGAATTTCGCAAACCTTCCCCCCCCTAAAGAGCTTCGCTGCTTGCAAGGGCTCTCCTGTTATTTTAGGCGTTTCATTCGCAGCTTTGCCTCAATTGCTGCCCTTTTGACTCCGCTGCTCGGCGCCAATGTCAATTTTTCAGCTTGATCACCCGCCTGCAACGACGCCTACAACACGTTGCGTCGTCTCCTCACGGCACCAACCATCTTGCGTGATTTCGACCCTGCGGCCCCAACTGAAGTTCACACGGATGCCAGGGGTATTGCTCTCGGTGCAGTGCTCGCCCAGCGCAAATATGGATACGACGAATATGTCGTTGCCTATGCCAGCCGCACACTTACCAAGGCTGAATCTCACTACTCTGTGACTGAAAAAGAGTGCCTCGCCATTGCGTGGGCCTTAGGCAAGTTTGGCCTTTGCGTGTACGGCCGCCCTTTCGACGTCGCTACGGATCATCACGCCCTTTGTTGGCTTTCATCATTGGAAGATCCTTCCGGCCCTCTGGCGCGATTGGTGCTGCGTCTTCAAAAATATAACATCCGAGTCGTCTACTGGTCGAGCCGGAAGCATCAGGACGCCGACGCTTTGTCTAGCTCCCCTCTCCCCGCCGAAATTGCCAGCCTCTGCAAAATTGGAGCCCCTACGCCGTCTTCAACCGTCAGTGAAATACCTTCTTAACAGCGCAAGGATCCCTGGATTCGTGCTCTTCTCGACTTCCTCCCGAACCATCGGCGGTTACACCATCCCGCGCGCTGTGCCGTCAAGCTTCCCATTTTGAGATCAGAGGTAATCTGCTTTATGGCCGTAATTACCATTCTGATGGACGAAAATGGCTCCTCGTCATTCCTCGCCACCTACGGTCCTATATCTGCTCATGTTTTCACGCTGACTTACAATGCGGTCACGCAGGCCTCTTCAAGACTTACACGCGCCTATGCCTCCGCTACTACTGACGTGGCATGTACACTTCCGTTTTGAAATACGTGCGCTCGTGCCTCGACTGCCAGCGCCAGAAAACTCCCACTACCCGTACTGCTGGCGAGTTGCAGCCGCTATCTTTTCCGCCTCGCCCTTTCGACCGCGTTGGCATTGATTTATTGGGGCCCCTCCCGTATACGGCCTCTAGCAAACGATGGATCATTGTTGCCGTCGATCACCCCACGCGGTATGCTGAAACCGCCGCGCTCTCTGCTGCCACGGCACAGGATGTGGCATCCTTTCTTCTGCGTTGGTTCATCCTTCGACACGATGCCCCTCGAGAAACCCTCAGCGACAGAGGCCGTGTCTTCCTATCTGATGTCATCAAAGCTCTGCTCCATTAGTGCAACGTCATCCATCGGACTTCCACCGCTTACCACCCTCCGACCAATGGCCTCACTGAACGCTTTAACTGCACTCTGGGGAACATCCTGGCTATGTACGTCGGTTCGAACCACATGACTTGGGACCTTATTCTCCCCTATATAACGTTCGCGTACAATTCTGCTATGCAGTCTACGATAGGATTTTCTCCTTTCTTCCTCCTTTATGGCCGCCATTCCTCCGCTCCCATTGATACTCTTCTCCCCTACCACCCTGACACATCGGAGTGCACCATCGTTTTCGAAGCCGCCAGGCACGCCGGAGACTGCCGCCAGATCGCCCGGCCACTCACGACCGCTACCCAGTCCCTTCAGAAAACGCGCCACGATGAAGATCAACGTCCCCAACATTTCTCGCCCGGCTCTCTTGTCTGGCTGTGGATACCTCCCAGTACTTCGGGCCTCTCCAGAAAACTGCTCGCTAAAAATCAAGGGCCATATCGGATCTTGGAGCAAACATCTCCAGTCAATTATATTGTTGAGCCCCTCACACCGTCATCCGATCTCTGACGCCGCGTCTGTGAGACTGTACATATCCAGCGCCTCAAGAGATTCTACGACCCCGCTGTCTTGTCCTCCCCTTAGGTCCGCAGGATGGCTCTTTTTTCTGTTCGGGGACCATTATAAGGAAGACGACGAGCATACACGCGAGCCGCATGGCCATCGCCTGGTGCACGCTCCTGGCTGGACTAGCTGACCTCCTACTACTGTTGGCCCTGCTCCGAAGCTTCTCGGAATAAACCCCACCTTACAATATATATATATATATATATATATATATATATATATATATATATATGCTGTGAGCTACAAAATGAGGGCACCGCTAAGAACAACGTTTCATTTTGTGATAACAGGTTTTAGCATAGAGCATAGTCTCACCACCGTTTACAGTGCTCCCCGGCCCGCGTCCATTGCCAATAAGCATGCGGTTACTAATTGGCGGTGACGGCAAGTAGTGGCGGTAGACGTACTAATCGAAAACAGATTTATCAGATATTTTTAGGCAGTAGAATTATTTGAGGGATGATACATGCGAGTGCACGCTATTAAAATAGCATCTAGCGTCGATTAAAGACCCTCACACCGACACAAACATCTCCATAAAACACAAAAACAGAAAAACAGTGACAGTCAACAGACCGCAATACACTCGCTTATGTTTACAGAATCTTCACTGTAAATTTAAATGTCTTTATACCTTGCTCTTCTATAATGACCGTAACTTTTCCCAGTAAAAACATATTGTCAAAACTAAAATTTGTCGCATGATATTGAAATTCCACGCCTAAAAAACGCGTCTCGTGTACACATAAGAACCTCAGTCTATACTGTCAATACTGTACACCTGTAGTGTTCATGCCTTTCCCCAAGACAGTGGCGCCATCATGCGAAACCGTGCTTCGTGCCCCTACCAATGGCCACTGTCGAAGTCGCTCATTGCGGGGTGTCCACAGATGAGAAAATGGTCCTGCCAGCTTTTCGCAGTGCTAATGGTGCAGTAAAGCGGTTCCAAACAACCATTGCCACCACCGCCAAAGTCGCAAAATTCCCAAGAAGTGCACTTGCCATCCGCAGTTTTTCATAAATTTTACTGGTTGCAGTTTTAAAATCGACTTGAAATCTGGCACAAACACTGTATATTTCGCCACGCCGACTTTGTCAGTTTCAACCTCTTAATGGGTATCTGGAAAAGGTGTTTGAGTTTGGCTATAAAACGCTCGCATTATTTTGTGTACAGGCCAACGAGCGTTCATGCCGCGTACAAGATATCAAAAGAGAGCCGATAATTTACGATACAATTTTTAAAACTGCCCATCTCCGCGACTAGCGGTCACCTGCGGTGCAGAATTCGCACTCGTTAGATCATCATTCGCACTCGTTGCGTCATATAGGGCTCGTTACATCAGCAGCGAACTGCTAGCATTGGTCGCGCGCGCGTCGGCAGCCGGCGGAGGGGGCGAGTGCGAGGGGCCGGCGGAATAGCGCCGATATTTCTGCGTGCGAAAAATGACGAGAGAAATCCGCGAAGACGCGGGAATTCAAATTTTGGCTACAAATAACCTAGCTTCTGCGAAGCGCATCTAGAAAATTCTTACTGGAGTATATTTGTGAAGCGGCGTCTTTAGCATCCTAGGCACATCGCATCTTTGTTGAGACCCCTTTCACAGCCCCGTTAAGTCTCGTTCATATATTTGATGTTTCAGAAGCGCAACTTCATGCAAGATACTGGGCGTATAAGGCTTCCTTGTATAGAACTTAACGAGACCAATTCATCTAACACAGCAAACAAATACATGACTGACTACCCCATGTGACTTGTAAGGTGATGAACGCAAGTTGCCGCTGAAAGCGCATTACTTCAGGTATTTAACAGTTTTCCATTTTTCGTGAAAGTGTTCTCATCTGCCGTAACGCTCTTTAAATGCGTATGGTGAAATGCAAAAGGGGTGCAATGTATGGCTATAGTAAATGACTCGAAACACTTCATTTTGGCACAGTTTGTATGGATATGGCAAAGAAATAGAAGGGCAGAATTTCTGCTTAAATGTCTTAATTTCGCGATTCCGCCTGCTCGTTAGTTGACAGGGACTCTTAACGCTTGATTTTTACAAATAACAGAACGAATTTGCGACAAAAGGCATTTGTGTAACTTTGTGGCTCTTCGAAATGTCATTGTAGGTCTAATTACGAATTGGCATTCTTGCCTTTCTTCTGGAAAATGTTACACACCAAAGGAAATTAGACCTTCAGGTGGCTCAGAGAGCACTTGTGGCAAAGCACAGTCCGACAATAGCTTTAGAACTAGCAGCCGCGACGATGAAGGTGACTTCATATGTATTGCACTGTATGGTGAGCGGCTGAATGAGTTATCCAGACGGCTAAGAACGGGGAGGGAAGTGGCAAAACACGATACTGGTTATATTTTTTCAGCTGCAGAAATGCACTTACCACCTTCGTCTAAATGCACACCTGCAAAAATTCGCCAGTGTCAGTTAACTGCGAGAAAATATCTCCATTCTGAAAGACTAGCGAGAACAGACAAAGGTAGCGCCCACGGTTCAGGCAGAAATTTATATTTTAAAGTGCCAAAGAATATGAGAAGTTCGCAGATGGCAGCAACTATGATGAAGTTACACTGTTATTTAGAAAAACCTTTAAAGAGATCTACTTCATTCTTTTGCGGCAAAGCCGGCTGTTCGTTCATTAGATCAATTAGATTTTGACTGAAACAAAAAAATTTGTCGATAGAAGTCAGAAGACAATGGGTACCCTCCGATGCGATTGTGGACAATCAGTAAAAGATTAAGGAATAAAGGCTACTGAATATATATCAGCAGTGTGAGCAATTCCAGCTGCAAACAAGATTTCGATGTTTCTCGTTATTCTCATCTTTCGCATATACTTTTCCGAACGAGAAACAAGTATCCAGCACGACATGGGCGCATACAAAATTGTGGGCGCTTTTACAGTTTGTCGCATCGCTGATAAAGAACACGCGTTGGTTTTGAAACCGCTAGCAATACAGACAACGTATATAACAGGCCATGTAATAAAGTCAGTAAATGCAGAGTCCCTCCGTGCAAGTTCCGACCCGCTCTGCGTGGGTGCGTGGTTTGACAAAACACTTGCGATGTCGAGATAAGCGCAATACGTCCGTCTCGACATCAGAAATCCTGTGTAAGGTGGCGGCTCCCTCTCTCAGGTTGAGTTTTCCTCGATGTCACATGTCATCATTCGCACGTCGATAACTTGTCAATTGCTTTTTATGCGAACATCTGTGGCGAGCAGCGCAGGCAATGCGAGAGAAGGTTGTTGACCAGACGTTAGCATAGTGTTCATGTTTTTCGTTCCAAACAACTCTTTATGTCGCAGTAATGCTCTTTGCATGGGAAGAGGAGTTAATGTGCCCTTAAAAGACACATCCACTGTCAGGTTTATTCATTCACTTTTAGTGAGATGTTCCTGTGGAAGACGCTGAAAAGCTGACATCTAAGGATGTACGCGACACAAATTCGTTGATCACAGATACCATTGTGCCAGCGGACTACGCTTTCTGGCGACGAACTGCTGAAAAAGATTGTACATCCAATAACCAAGACCCCTAAAACGGCTCGACGCTCTATCACCACCTGGTCAGGGTTCGACTTTCCCTGACGACCTAGCACTCGTCACTACATCATTGCGTAAGCCCTGACCGTAGAACTGGTACGGGTTGAAGATATGAAGCACTCACGCGTGGCGCATGTGCGAAATTAAGGGGCCCGACACGATCTACAAATATAAGTCCGAACATTTCATGAACAATGAAGCATACGTGCGCACCAATAAAGCTCCGCCGCCAGGTGCCCGCCGCTTACTGATAGCTGTTACTGCGTTCTCGCGTCTGAAGACGTGGGAGCGAAAAACGCGCACTCTGTACACGCGGCGGGTGAACCAACATTGCTTGTTTTTTAGGTTTGCGCTTAAGAGATGCAGACTTTATCAATTTTCTTTTCCCGATCACAGGCGTTTGTGGTTTGAAAACTCATCTGTCACGTGTGTTCGCGTTGTATATGGAACTTGAGAAGAAGAGAGGAGTGAAGAGAAAATACAAAGAGAATTGATTCACCATGTCGAGGCAATAATTGACATTTCGGAAACCGTACGGGTTCCTTGTTCACTGAGTTGGCCAAGATTCGGTCCACCTTTAAGTGCGTAGTATGTGACATAATGAGCGTAAGTAAACTGCCAGCAGAGCTCCATTTGTCCTATTTATAGTGTTAGTATTTTCCTGAATGATCAATAAATCCAATGGCAGCTTTGATGACACATTTTTATCTTTAGTTATGACGGTGGAATTTTCCCAGACTATATTTTGATCACGTGTTACAGCGTGTTCAGCAACAGCGTTCCATGCTTGATTGCCATTATCCAACTTCACGTTTGTGCTCTTGCAGAAGTCCTGAAACTTGCCGGTTTCACCGATCTAACGATCGTCGCAGTAAGCGCGCGGAATGCTGTATTCCACTCCAGGATACATATCGTCAAGCAAGCGATCCTTCACGTTAATCAATATGCTTCGAACTTTGCTTGAAAGAGAGTGTGCGACACGCATATTGTGCATTGGAATTACGCGCGCTGGTGCTGCACTCACTTCGCAAACATAGGAGATTGCTGCTTTGGTTTCGAAAGAGCGTTTATCTGGTCTCGATGCTCGTTCACGCTTCTCGGCTCATGCCGGAAAACGCCCTGGATAGCCGTTGCCGCAAGTTCACGGCGGACCGTTCTTATCTCGCTCTTTACCTCACGTTCATCAGTGCATACACGTGTGACACGCGTCATTAGCGACGATGCAAACGACATGTGGTTAAGAGGATGGTTTGAATTAAAATCTCGATAACGGCCGTGTGAGTAGGCTTCCGTTTGGCCGTGAAGCTGGGACTATTCGTGGACCGACGAGCTAGTACATCCAAGAAAGACAAACAACCGTCCTTCTTCATTTCAGCTGCGAACTGTATGCGCCGGTTTTCAGTATTCAGGCTGTTGATGAATAGCTGCATGGCCCGTTGTTTGATGACGCAGAAGCAGTTATCTACGTACCAGTAGAAAACTTTCGTTAGCGGTTGGCTTCGAGGGATTCCAGCACTAGTCTGGTGTTGTGACTAAGATTGAGGCACACATGGCTCTACCATGCGTCTGCTTTTAGCTTTTGCTGCCATACGAACAGTATGTGCTGCTGAGGCGAAACCGCAGTAGGTCACAGAGTTTTGGGAGGTCAAAGGGTGTGCAGATCAAAAGGTCATCTTTCTGCTAGGCATCTTCGCACGATGTGACAGCCTGATCCACTGGTACACTGGTGAAAGGCGACGTTGCATCGAAAGAGACTATTACTTCGTCATTAGCGAGAGGAACACCTTTTAGTTATTCTACAAACCTGGCTGAGTTCCCAATGCGTGTGCAGGTTTTTTCAGCTAGAAGCGAGAAGCGTGTACGAACCCTGAAATCTCATAAACGCGCTTTCGAAACCAAAGCAGCCATCCCCTACGTTTCTGGGGCGAGCGAAGGAGTAGCGCGCGTGTTTTCGAAGTACAATCTGCGCGTCGGACATATTCTTTCAAGCAAAGTTCGAAGCAAGTTGATTAACGTGAAGGTTCGGTTGCGTGACGTAATGTATCATGGAGTGGCATACAGTATTCCGCTCGCTGAGTGCAATTATGTTTACATCGGCGGAACCGGCAAGTTTTCACGACAGCTGCAAGAGCACTAACATGACGTGGCGAATGGCAATGAAGCATCGGACACTGTTGCTCAACACGCTGAAACACGGGATCATAGTATTGTGATGACCCCCATAATGCGCAGGTCCACACGGGACGGAGAGGCAAAGAGACACCGTATGGCTCAGTTTAAACAAACAGGTATATTCAATAATTACACATGATTAAGGTTATACATCAGAGGCTGGGGCGTCCGAGCTTACGTGCCGACGACTTCATGGGGGCGATGGAGTGGCTCCGGAGTTGGGCTCGAGCGGTTGCTGGCAGAAGCTGCACGCCGTCGGGCTTCGGCGCTGAAGGCGCTCTTGGCGAACGATGTCGTCCTCAGCTCAGACTCGACTGCATCCGTTTACATGTGCTTTTAAGCACTTGATTAACAAAGGACTAAGGGCGGTCATTTCCAGTGGCCCGCCCAAAGCATCAATTCTCCAATCCAAAATAACATGCGAGATGGGGACCACCCCTTGGGTTGGGCTTAGCCTCGAACCCAGAGTCTGTTAACAATACAAACTAAATAAACAACAAAAACGCCACCACTCTCTCTCAAGTGAGAGTATACACAGGCTCTCTCTTCGGAGCTAATTCACTAGCGCCTGTCTTTCCACATTCTTGGCGAGTACTGCCTGTCCGCCATGACAGGTGTCCGTCGCGGCCCTTCTGGGAATGCGCTTTTGTTCACGAGGCACGGCGGGAAGCTGTGGGTGCCTTCCCGGCGATAGCCCACGTCGAAAGGGGAAGGAGGGAAAGAATGTCGTCTTCGCGGTAGCGCATAGCGTCGGCTGTGGTACGGCGCGCTCTGGCCCGCTGACAGCTCCCTTGTCCTGGAATGTGCCCGGAAATTGGGGAGGATAAAGCCTGTTTCCCCGCGGCGGCGGCGGCGGGTCCGGTTGTTCTGGTCGTCACTCAAAGAGCATGGCTGGGTAATTGATGATGCCGCTGTCACGGGTCTCCGTCTACGCCGCGCCGTCGAACGTGGATCCTCGTAGCACACACGGAAGGTCACACTCGCTCACCCTCCAGAAGAATGTTCTCCGAACATTTCAGTCCACGCAGCTCCCCTTGTCTTTCTGAATCGCCTCGCACAGTGCGTCCGACAAAACACTTTTCGCTGCACTCAACACCACTGCACAACACCATATGCCTCCGCTGTCAATACTGGCGTCTCCAGGGGCAGCACTGATCTTCTTTTACAGATAAACATGAAACTCAGCACCCAAGCCTCTCCTTTCTAGTCCAAACTGGACGAAATAAATTTACCACAGTTACAAAGGAGCTCCCACTTCTAGCACGATCACGGCACAGACAAAAATATAGATAACGAAAGGAAGTAGGGCAGGTTCTGCATGCGCTCCGCATGCTCTCCTGTGAAGGTGTTACTTAATGACAGAAAGGTTTAACTACCAACTCCGATAACTTAACACATAAGCACATAGCAATGTTATGAGCTGCGGCATTACACAATTCTAACCAGTTCACAACTCCGCTCTGTTTACGCCATTAGTCCGACTTAGCTTTCCGATTTCGCAGCGGATATCGGCCTTCATGAGTCATACTAAGTAAGTCTGTGCCCCTTTGTCTGCTTCGGGACTCGCGAGGGCTCGTGGCGGGAGCCTCTCCTGGCGTTATCTGCGCGGCAACCTCGCGCGCTTCTTCTTCTAGCAATGCATGAAGTAAATCCGGTGGCATTCCGGCCGTCACCTCGGGCGCCTGCCGAACAAATGCAGGAGAGGGCGTTTCTTGCGAACTATCTGCGCGCTCCGCTTCACTTCTGTCCCCATCAAAATCCGCGCTTTCCCTTTCCTCATTTCGTGAATACTGAACCGGTGCCGACTTGAGGCGATTTGCGTGTATCCTTATCAAACGCCGGTTCACGTCTCGGACTCTGAAGTTTACCGGAGAAAGCTTCTCGACAACCTCGCACGGTCCTCTCCACTTCGTCTGGAACTTACGAGCTAGCCCAATCTGCCTTTGGCAGTTTTCAATGTACACGCTGTCACCCACATCAAACGGCGCGTCTCTAGCACTGCGATCGTGCACCTCCTTCCTGCGCTTCGCCGCTTTCTTTAAGGACTCCTTTGCGATGTCCCTCGCCACTTGCAAGCGCGATTCTAGCTCAACCTTATAGTCGTCCAGTGAAGCGTATGGGACACGACGGGGGCCCTCTGGCACTTCACTAGGCTGGTCCGGGTCTCGGCCGTAGAGAAGAAAGAATGGCGATTCGCCCGTGCTCTCGTGTGCTGCGGAATTGTAGGCAAACATTGCATACGGGAGCCACAAGTCCCAGTCCCGCTGGTCGCGCGAAACAAAATGCGACAGGAACCCGGCCACGGTTTGGTTCAGTCGCTCCACCGCGCCGTTGCAAGCCGGATGGTACGGTGTTGTCTGCTTCTTAGCGATCTTAAGCAGCTCGCAAACTCTCCTCATTAGCTGCGACACGAAGTTCGTTCCCCGATCTGTCAAGAGTTGCCTCGGGGGTCCATGTCGGAGCACGATCTGTTCGACAAATGCTCTTGCAACCGTGTCTGCCTTCTGATCTGGGAGTGCTACCGCTTCCGCGTATTTTGAAAGGTGGTCGACAAATACTAAAATGTTCTTGTTTCCGGAAGTGGTCGTGGGCAATGGGCCCATTATGTCCATACCTGCCCGCTCGAAGGGAGCCGAAACCTCAGGGAACGGCTGAATTGGAGCTGGTCTTCGTCCCTTGGGTGTTTTTCTTTCGAGACAGGAATGACACTTCGCACAGTAGTCTCTAACATCCTGTCGCATCCCACTCCAAAAGTACAAACGCTCCACACGCCTGCGTGTCTTCGCTACGCCAAAATGACCGGCGCATGGCGCATCGTGAAACGCGCGAAGAACCCTTTCTGTCCACGACCAAGGTATGACGACTCTCTCCCAAGCGGTTTTCTCTGGTCTCCCTTTCCTGGTTGGCCTCGTGCGCCGACACAGGGTGCCGTCTTTGCCAATGAAATAACCTAGCTGTTCGGGGTGAGACGGAGCGCCCTCTAAGCTTTCGATTATTCGCTTCAGGTCAGGATCTTTGCACTGCTCTGTGCGTAATTCGGCGGGGTCGACTACGGGGACAAACTCATCTATAGCTGCCACGGCAGCTGTGCGGCTGAGTGCATCAGCATTCAGATGTGTCTTTCCTGACTTGTGCTCAACTTCAAAGCAGTATTCCTGCAGGTGTAGATTCCATCTAGCGAGTCGCGAGCTAGGGTCCCTGACACTCATCACCCATTTCAGAGGATGGCAGTCTGTGACTAGCCTGAATTTGCGGCCGTAAAGGTAGCATCTGAAGTGCTTTACTGCCCAGACAACGGCGAGGCACTCCCTTTCCGTAGCTCCGTACTTTTGCTCTGTGGGGCTCAGCTGTCGGCTAGCAAAAGCAACGGGATGTTCTTTGCCCTCGATAACCTGAGAGAGCACGGCACCAACTGCGAACTTTGACGCATCTGTGGCCATAACGAAGGGCAAATTAAAATCCGGGTGGCGCAACAGCGGTGCACTCATTAGCTTCCTTTTCATGGCCCCAAAAGCATTCTCCGCGTTTTCGTCCCAGCGAAAGGCGACATTTTTGGCTGTTAAGGCGGTGAGCGGCTTAGCGAGCTTGGCGAACTCCTCTATGTGCCTTCGGTAGTAACCGATCAGGCCGAGAAACTGCCGGACCTGGCGGACGCTAGTCGGGGATGGAAAATCTGAGACACACCTTAGTTTCTCAAGGTCCGGTCGCACGCCGTTAGCTGAAACAACGTGCCCGAGGTATTTCACCTCGTTTTTGAGGAATTGGCACTTAGAGGGCTTCAGCTTGAGACCCGCTGCTCTTAGTCGCACCAAAACCTGCTCAATATCGCGCAAATGGTTATCAAAACTGTCACTGTATATGATAATGTCATCCATATACACGAAGCACAGCCTCCCCAGAAGACCTGCCAGGATAACATCAGCGGTTCTCTGCCAGACAGCAGGGCTGTTGGCCAGACCCATCGGCATTCTTTTCCATTCATAGTGCCCTGAGGGCGTGTTGAATGCCGTTTTCTCGGCATCTGCCGGATCCATTGCTATCTGCCAGAATCCCGCCGCCATGTCCACTACCGTGAAGTACCTGGCAGAGCCCAGCTGAGAAAGCGTCTCCTGTATATTGGGGATGGGGTATGGATCGATGCGAGTTACGGCATTTAGTTTGCGGTAGTCCACTACCAATCGATACGAGCCATCTGGCTTTTCCACCAATAGTGCTGGTGCTCCCCAGGGTGACTTTGAGGGTTCGACAATGCCGCGATCAATCAGGTCCTGCACCTGCCGCTCCATCTCCTCACGTTGGGAGTAAGGAATCCTGTACGCACGCTGGTAAACGGGCGATGAAGTGCCGGTTTCTATCCTGTGCTTTATAACGCCACAGCAGCCCAAATCCAGGTTGGATGCGGCGAATACCTCCGAGTAGTCGTTCAGCAAACCAGCCAGAGCCTCCCTCTCCCTGGATTTTACGTGAGAAAGATCGAACGACACCTTTGGAGCAGCCGAAGGACTAGCATGCTCTACAGTTGCGAGTACCGTATCGGTGGGCTCACGTTTCTCTATCGCAGAGGTGAAGAAAGCCAATGTTTTGTTCTTGGGAAGGCTACAGTTGCTACAGTGCTACAGTGCTGGCTACAGTTAACCACCCGTAGGGGCACTCTGTGGGCGTCATTAACTGTCACGAGGCACGCGGCTGCCTACAGGCCATTGCTGAGAGAGTCGACCGGCTCAAGCACTCCCACGGCGCCGCTCTCTACATCTGAAGGCACAAACGCGTACAAAATGTGCTCCGACCAAGGAAGGACGACCGCCTCCTCGACCAGCCGGACGGCAACCCGCGAATATACCTTCTCCAATGATCCCACTGTTTGACGGGTGTCAATATCGGTAATGCGAATCTCAGCCCCTCTCCTGTTCAAAAACGGAACTTTTGAGCCGCCCGCATTAACCTCTTCCTCAGAGAATGAGACTACTACCTTCCCTTTTCTCAAAAAATCCTGCCCTAATATACCTGACACTCCGTTTGGCAGAGACACCGTGTCCGGGCATACGTAGCAGGGGTGCTCCAATGCAATTCCGCTGAGAGAGAAGTGTAACCGGTAGAGTCCACTTATGCCAAGAGGATCCCCCGTTATGCCTACAAATTTGGTTGCCATACTACCAGACGCTTCCAACACCTCGCGGTCCCCCTTCCTTCGAAGCGTGTTAAAACTGCTCTCCTTAAGCAATGTCACCTTTGACCCCGTATCTATCAACAATTCCATGCAACAACCATTTAACTTGCAACGCACAACAGGGCATGCCTCGTCGGCCACACAAACTACCACCACCTCATCATCCACTGCTCCCTTCCCACGCTCCTCAGGCTGGGGAGGACTAACTAGTTTTTTGTCTCGGTATCTGGAGCCCCGCTGTAGGCTTGCTTAGGGCGTGTCTCGCCTGCTTCTCTTTGTGGCTCCCCACGGCGCACGTTTTGGCAGAACCTGGCGATGTGTCCGCGACCCTGGCAAGCGAAGCATACGATTTCTTCAAAATCTCGCATACCGCGCTTATAGCTTTGTGGCGGTCTCCGGTTTCCAGCGAATGGGCGCTGTTGAGCGCGCGCTTCAACCTGGCATTCTACCTGCTGAGATAGCAGCTGTTCTAAGCGATCTAACCGCTCTGTCAAGAGAGCAACCTCAGGGTTGAGCACCGCTCTCTCTATGACGCGTACTCTCGCTGCGGCTGTCGTTAACGCCTCATTTTGTTCCTCATCCAATGCGGCCTCCACGGCTTGGTCGAAATTGCTCGGCTTGCGCGAGAGCACGAACCGGCGCACGGGGTCTTGCAGACCAGCCACGAACAAAGCGGTCATTTGCTCTTTAAGTATATCCTCCGCGTATTTCTTCTTAAGCTGGTCTCCTTCCTCCTCCCTGCTTAACGTATCGCGCGCTAAGCGCTGAAGCCGCGACGCAAACGTTCGCACGTCCTCCCCTACCATCTGTCCGGCGTCACGGAACCTCTGTACTCGCACGTGACGTGGTTCAGTGTCAAAATGCTCAAACGCGAGCTTCTTAAATTCCGCAAATGATTTTGTGGATTTTACTTTTTCGTCTCGCCATGCAAAATCATGAGCAGCTCCTGCCATCTTACACCTCGCCATTCCCAGCATTTGAGCATCGGACCATCCCCCCATTTTCCCAATCTCTTCTAGCATGGAAAAGAAATCGCAGATTGGAACCCCTGTCTTATCTCCCGTAAACGTCGGAATGACGCTTTCTAATGCCAGCATGCTTGCTCCGAGCGACGGCTGTGGAGTGGGAGCTCCCTCAGATAAAGACATTTTTTTTTTCAAGCCCTCCGGTGCCTCAAGCCTCTCAAATGGGGGTAAAAGTCCCACAATCAGTCCCGTGATTCCCTTTTGATTACAATTTTGAAGTCATGAATGTCGCAGCATTCAGAGGACATTTGCTTTTGAGACCCCACTTCTGACACCAGTGTGATGACCCCCATAATGCGCAGGTCCACACGGGACGGAGAGGCAAAGAGACACCGTATGGCTCAGTTTAAACAAACAGGTATATTCAATAATTACACATGATTAAGGTTATACATCAGAGGCTGGGGCGTCCGAGCTTACGTGCCGACGACTTCATGGGGGCGATGGAGTGGCTCCGGAGTTGGGCTCGAGCGGTTGCTGGCAGAAGCTGCACGCCGTCGGGCTTCGGCGCTGAAGGCCCTCTTTGCGAACGATGTCGTCCTCAGCTCAGACTCGACTGCATCCGTTTACATGTGCTTTTAAGCACTTGATTAACAAAGGACTAAGGGCGGTCATTTCCAGTGGCCCGCCCAAAGCATCAATTCTCCAATCCAAAATAACATGCGAGATGGGGACCACCCCTTGGGTTGGGCTTAGCCTCGAACCCAGAGTCTGTTAACAATACAAACTAAATAAACAACAAAAACGCCACCACTCTCTCTCAAGTGAGAGTATACACAGGCTCTCTCTTCGGAGCTAATTCACTAGCGCCTGTCTTTCCACATTCTTGGCGAGTACTGCCTGTCCGCCATGACAGGTGTCCGTCGCGGCCCTTCTGGGAATGCGCTTTTGTTCACGAGGCACGGCGGGAAGCTGTGGGTGCCTTCCCGGCGATAGCCCACGTCGAAAGGGGAAGGAGGGAAAGAATGTCGTCTTCGCGGTAGCGCATAGCGTCGGCTGTGGTACGGCGCGCTCTGGCCCGCTGACAGCTCCCTTGTCCTGGAATGTGCCCGGAAATTGGGGAGGATAAAGCCTGTTTCCCCGCGGCGGCGGCGGCGGGTCCGGTTGTTCTGGTCGTCACTCAAAGAGCATGGCTGGGTAATTGATGATGCCGCTGTCACGGGTCTCCGTCTACGCCGCGCCGTCGAACGTGGATCCTCGTAGCACACACGGAAGGTCACAGTATAGTCTTGGACAATGCCACCATCATAGCTATAGAGAAGTATGTGTCATCAAGACTGCTGCTGGAATCATTGATCATTCAGGCAACAACTAACCCTATGAAGAGGAGAAATGGAAATCGGCCGTAGTATACTTACGTTCACTACGTGACATACTACATACTTAAAGGATGACCGAATATTGGGCGCTTGAGTGAACAAGGAACCCGGGAGGGTTAACGTCAAGCCTAACCTCGACACGGTCAGTGACCTTCAACTTCATCAACACAATGCCTGTCCAGACAAACTTTTGTTGAACCCTGTACGGTTCTATACCGGATACGAAAAGGGACTTCTGATTGTCAGTTTATTCATTGTTAAACAGGTAACAAACACGCAATAAAGCAGGAGCTAAAGGTGACCCGCCGCGGTGGCTCAGTGGTTAGGGCGCTCGACTACTGATCCGGAGTTCCCGGGTTCGAACCCGACCGCGGCGGCTGCGTTTTTGTGGAGGAAAAACGATAAGGCGCCCGTGTGCTGTGCGATGTCAGTGCACGTTAAAGATCCCCAGGTGGTCGAAATTATTCCGGAGCCCTCCACTACGGCACCACCTTCTTCCTTTCTTCTTTCACTCCCTCCCTTCTCCCTTCCCTTACGGCGCGGTTCAAGTGTCCAACGATATACGAGACAGATACTGCGCCATTTCCTTTTCCCAAAAAACCAATTATTATTATTTTTGCGGTGATACAACTTGCGGTTTTGCAAGATGAGATAATAGACATTTTCTACATCGTGTGATGCATGATTCTTTTAAAAAAACACTAAAGCGATTATTGGAAAACAAACGTTCTATTCCTTCTCCTCCACAAAGTTTCTCATCCTGGATATAAACATTTATTGAAGTCAACTTATTGCCATGGGGCTTCTAGAAATAAAATCCTTAGGGAAAAGACGACGTTTGCTGCACCAAGAGTTTGTCTGGATACAATTCGTGGGTACACGTGTTCTGCCTAGGCTGTGAGCAAAAGGGCATAGCTTGGAAACAACAAATTAATCCACGCTGTTGAATTCAAGGCGCTCTCTGCAGAAAAGGTCAAGGCGGCAAATGTTCACGGCTTTGGTATTCGAATAATTGATTGATGCGTGCCAAAACACAAGGACAAGAGTCTGCTCTACAGTGAGGCTTTCTGAATGCACGGCAACACAAAGAAAAGTGACGCGAAATGGTGAGCAAACAAGACTTGCTGCTGTACACAAGCGTCAACACGTCGTGCGTTGTACATGACGCGGCGGAAGGTTGGCCCTTTGAAACCGCCAGCAACACCACTTATTTTTCAGACCATTCCACTGGTGGTTTCAATTCAATTCTACCTCCTCAAATTTAGCTATGATTTATCTGATGAAGTCATCTAAAGAAGAATCAATACATCGGCAATAATGGGTGGGAAACGACTGTCAGCCGCTATTTCCGTGGTCGGGACAACCGATTTCTCTCTCTAGTTTTCAATAAACCTTAGAAGTGATTTGAGAAATTTCTTATGGTAAAATGTTGAGAAATCACTATATCTAATAGCAAAGTCTGGTTAGCTATGCAAGATGTGTCTAAAACCCTTACTTCGATTATTTCTAAAAACTATAAAACAGTTACGCCAATGAGAGTACATTCGCGGTGCGTTAGTGGTGCTCCTATGACACAGGCCGTTCGAAGAACTTTGGGCCGAAAGTCCTATGATTCACCCACCAGTGGAAGGCTGCTAAATATTTTAGATTGCCATTGTGTCTCGGAACACTAAAGAGAGACAAAAAAAAAGAACTATACAAGCGCAGTTTCGTACCTGTATATTTCGTAGTTGCTTTAGACTCATAGCACAGCAACGTCCTTCCACTCGTGAGCCAACACTAACAACCCAAATTTGTCACTTTATAAATGTCAATTGTTATTCGTGTGAGCAGAAGAACGCAGTCGAATGACAGGGAGAACAGAAGAACACGTATTCCAGGAATAAATGTGAGCGCTTGAGAATAAAGGAACAGTATTGCAATATTAGAATAATCTCGAACCCCAAATCAGCTCATTTTGTAGGATAAAGAGCAGCCCCGGGCAGCAAAACACAAGCGAAGAAGTTTATTTTGTTGTGGCCAATGATAGAAAAGCAGGAGACCCGGCTTCCTCAAATGTGCATGAATGTCACCTCTGCTCATCCAAGGAAGCGAAAAAAATTGAGAAGGTACAAATATTAATTTAGGAAAGAAGTTTTTTTTCTCACTTTTTGAGGTTAAATATTGCGCGTTCATCCCTGCAATGCTGGTGAAATTAGAAAAACGGTGGCGTCACACCAACGCGGTGGGAGATACAGAAAACGTGAACGGCGATCGAGTGTCCTGTGTAACAGAGCTACAATTCTTATGCGTTCGCCGTCGATTTAGTACGTCATAGATCTGCACTTATAATTCAGCGGAAACTGTAAACAAGACAGGGCACACCGTACTGGCATGTGTAGATTCATGCGGTATCTTGAAGCGCACCGAAAGCAGTAGCTATTCAGGTGTCATAGGGTATCTCGCCGCTAATCTTTAAAAATCGGTTTTTACAGGCAAATGTACACGGTGATAAAGATGGCAGCTGCGCTTCGCTGCGCGGTCTTGCGAATTGACGCCGCGTCGGTGAAATGTGTGCGCTGTCGTTGCGCCTGCAATCCACCCTCAAAGCGAGTGCGTGGCCGTTGATGTTTGGGAAGCAGCAAAAAGCAAGACTGACGCCGTTCTCGCTTCTGCAGTGTGACCGCATCGACTTCGGAGTGCTGTTGCAGGGTAAAGAGAGGTCCTCCACGGAAGAAAAAGTGGACATGTATGTCCTCTTTTCAAAGGCCATTTTTCACTCAGTTTTCATATTGCTCTGAATCCTGGGGTCACACCTACAAAGTCTTATTTGGAGCCTTTCAGGGTTTTGCAAAAAAGGGCAATTCGGTTCATCGCAAAGTCGAGCTACAACGCACACACTGTGCCTCTTTTTAAACACAAGAATATTCTACGAATAAAATAGTTTACTGAATACAGGGCTCTACTGACGGTACATGCATGTCTTGTGGACAATTACCTATTACACTCATCCATTTTCACTCTGTCATCTAATCGCACCCGTAACGCTACACTTGGAAATCTACTTCTTCATAAGACGAAAAATGTCTACGGAGAAAAGACCATAGCTCATGTGGGGACAAGCTGTGGAATGGCCTTACAGATGATGTGAAGAAAAGCAGAAATTTTCCACTCTTGTTAAAAAGTATTATAAATTAGAGTGATGAGAGTGTATTTTCTCTGCGGTATGTTTTTTCTTTGTACGCTGGATTCTGTAGACACTTCGTATTTGTATGTATATACATATTTGTTTAGTTAATATGTTCGTTGGTTAATAAGACATCAACTTTCTACTTGAATGCAAGAGCCTTCATTTTGTGTGTTGTAAATAGTTTGTTCTGATGCCTGCTCTTAGTTTCTCTTGATATGTTTTGCATGCATCGCAACTAGCTTTTAGATAGCGATTCAAATGCTGTTTGAAATATTCTTTGTATACATGTTCCGAAATAAACTTCAATTCAATTTAATTCAACCAGCGTCTGACAGTGCAATTGTACGCTGTCTAATACGCCTAGCACCACCTTCCAACGAAGACATTTTTTTCTGCAAACTTTTGTCAAATTTTCTTCTAGATCTTCTGTGGCGTCACGAAGAAGACTTACCGCGCATATTCTGGGCGAAGACTTATAAGCCGGAGTGCTTGCGTTCGTTCTTAAAAGCAAAGCCAGAAACCAGTATTCGACCGAGCGCAGTGCGCTGGTACATGCATGTCGTCAGGGTGGAGAGTGCTTGTCAGGCACCCGTACTATGCGAGTCCCCACCGGCAGCTGAATACGACGGATATAGAACCGAACCTTTATTTTTTGTAAATGGGCCCTGTTTCAGTGATAAAGGCATCTTGACTTTTGAGAGAGGATGATTTTGACTGATGAAGAGCAATTCTGCCGAAATTCGTCCGTGAACCTCTATAATGCCCATTACTGGAATGAAGAGGACCCCCACTGGCTTCCAGGCCACCAAAACTAACACAGGGGAGTCAATCAATGCTTTCTGTGGCAGTTTCAACCATACAATCGAGTGTCCTTATTTGTTTAACACTTGATGACCGGGAGACAATACAGCTAATTAAGCCTGGACGAAGAAATATGTGACTTTATTCGAGACCTGGCTTTCGAAATGCTCGAAGAGACATAGTGCCGGCACAATGAAGAGCCATCGAATTTTTCTGGGCGTGGTGTGACGCATTTTGATGCAACCTTTAACACTGCTTAGAAAATGATGCAACAGTCCCGCCCCGTAACTCCCAAGGTTTCTCATACTTTTTTGTGCTTTTGCTCTGAAAAGACGACGTCTCACTGCTGAGTCTGCCAGTGGAGACGATCTGCTTTCGATAATCATCAAAGACTGCGTGCCAATTGAGCCTTCAGTGCAGAGGCGAATGCTTGATTCTGTGCGCGAGAGATATATGCTGTGTTGCGATGGGCTGATAGCAATTTCAGCATTTCCTGCAAATGTTCACTATGTTTCTTGCAGCTATTTCCAGTTATCATCAAACTCTAGAAATTGTCATTTTGCCACTAAAGGAACACTGCAATGAAGGGTTTCTAATCGGATTATTATTAAGCAGAAAATTAATTTTTTCGTTATGAACTGCCCATTCAAAGTTTTAATTTGTTCTTGCAAAAATTTTAAGGAAGAAGATTGGTGCTAATAAACAATGACGAGAATGTTCGCTGCAAAAAAAATGCGCTAATTAGGTTTCTTGGTTTGGCCTATTTACTGCACAAAGTGTTTAACAAACTTTTAAATTAGGAAATGCATGAGGCACCGAATTCTAGATGCTCTGTCAACAAGCTGGTTGTTAATCTCCTAAACGATTATTTGAACTCTGTCCAGTCCCTTAACACAAAGTGTTTAACAAACTTTTAAATTAGGAAACGCATTAGGCACCGAATTCTAGATGCTCTGTCAACAAGCTGGTTGTTAATCTCCTAAACGTTTATTTGAACTCTGTCCAGTCCCTTAACCTTGAGAGACAGCTCGATTAAGAAGAGATTTCGTATTTTTCGTAATTCGAGCGGAATAAGAGCCCAGTAAAGAAAAGAGACGTGTAATGTCGTGAAGCTGTCGCCAAGCCGCATTTTTCAATAAATATTCTCCCTGAAGGGCTTCACCATCAACACGTGTCCTTCGAGGGTGCCAAGACTGATAACAATAGATCAGAAGTGTTTGTGCATAGTTTTTCTAACAAGTTTTGCCGAACCAAGAGCCGAAGAATTTCAGAACCACCACTCAGCAGTTGAAAATAACTTGGTCCTCTATTTTTATTGCTTCCTGGAACGACAACCGCCAAGCAGTCTTTTGACGCTCGCTTACACGCGCAATCAATGCAGGCATTGTGTTCCGGCGAGCCGGAAAGAAAATAGGGAGGCGGCGGAGCGAAGCGAAACCAGCAGCGATACCACGGGCCCTCCCGCCAGGGCTTCAGGTGACGTCACAGTCTGACGCAAAGCTCAAGGCGGAGCGATATCGTCACACGCGCTCGCTGCTGCTGTGTTATATCGCTGGTGTGATGTCGACTACTGGAATGATTTTTTCGCCTCCCCGCTGCGCTGCAAATTTGTTTAAATTTGTTTTGTTCTTTTGTGCTCCCGCTGCAAATTTGTTGAAATTTATTTTGTTCTTTTGTATACTGTTCGGAGCAAGAGCTTGAATTCTGCACGTAAAACATTCCCCCTGAATTAAATATTAAAAAAGCTAATAAACTTATTTAGGTAATTAACGAAAATGTAAAGCATTCTGCCTCTCAACTTGTGCCACAGTAACCCCCACTATAATACCAGGGCTAAAAATAATCAAAGAAGATAGCCTTGTATTTCTGTCGCTCTGAAAAATTGATAGGGGTTCAACGTTGTTAAACCGAGTAGACCTACTAAAGAAGGTGTTCAATCTTCAACTTTAGGGGCACTTAAGCTGCACCGAGGCGTGCCGCCTGATATCTTAAGTGAGTTAATGCCCGTATATGCAGAATTTGTCGTTCTCTACGTAAAATTCGCAGATGGCGGCGAATCCTCATGCCACTACTAGTGCAAAGGCACAGCGGTTACATCATGTGCCACTACACTGGCACGTCGCTGACTCAATCATAGGCACCGGCAGGGACTGCGAGACCCATGTTTCTCTTCCCGAGGAAGCTCTCGCCCAGCTGGCGGGATGGTGCTCCGAACTTACTCGATCTTATCCGAATAACTCAGGTAAGCTCGGCTAGTAACTCGGGTTGCTGCGCAAGGCCACAAGATCGTACGCACGTACGTACGGTCACGAAATTCTTGGCCGGTGTTGATGAGCGCAAAAATTTTTTCGCACTAAAGAACATCCAAGACTTATTTGACGCGCTGTCAGTCCTTGATTGATGTTAGTCGCTTCAGTAAAAAAAAACATTGCCACAGTTCTGGGAGAGTCGTGAAGCAGGCTGCCGAAAATGTCACCGTTTCCACCCGAATGAGAGCGCGCTCTTTCATGTTCTGGGTGGCTCAGGCGTCCGCACAGGCACTCTTTTCCGAAATGCGCCGGATAAAACTTGTAACGCTCTTATCTTACCCCTGCCATCTTGGTCGCAAGAGATGATCCGAGTGTTGCCTCTGAGATTTGTTTCCGAACGTCCCCCGGCTGTTATGTCAGGTATCGAGGATGCAAATGAAGTCTTGTGGTGTTTCACGACTAGTGGGCAGTTCCTCCAGACAAGAATAAAAATTGCTGCCGGGCAAGTTGCGGTGACTCATGCGTTCGTGTTCCTGGATCCAGTCATCGATATAATCAATTAGTATCGAATCACGAACAGCAGAAGGTTGCAGGGGGTTGTTTCTATAGTCATAGCGCAATATGGATGGGAGTCCCGAAAGGTTAAATAAGAGGACCACTTTTATTTCCCTTTATTATTTATATATCCAATTTCCTTTCAACTAACACGACAGAGATTACTATGCGCGTATGATATTAGTCTTTTTCAGTGGATCTCACATGCCAGAAAAATAGGAACCGCGACCTTTTGGGGCCCATGGACTGCCTAAATGGCTATCCTGTAATGAGACAGAAATAAATAGAAACAAAGCTAAATTAAACAAGGCTAGTCTAAGCGGTTCATTAACGATGCACGTTTAAGTTCGTATTCTTGCACTGAAACCATGCATATAACATCCTGAATTAACTTTCTGGGTGTATATTTTAAGGACTTTTCATCGCGAAGCCAGCATCTAGAGAGCTTGCAATTGACGTTGGCAAAGCTAACTGATGCTTTGTGGTATGTTCCAAGTGTATTTACTTTAACTTTAATTAAGCCTTCATTATGACTCTATACAGTCTAATTTAAATCAGAGCGTTTTAGTCTTGGGAGCCGAAGGTCTATACCTAATTTTGTCAGGGCCGTAGGCTTGATGAGCGTACAGTATGAAGTGGCTGCGTAGGATGCATTCTGCTTGCAGGAGTTGTTTTGGGTGCGCTTGTGGCAATCTTTAACCTCAATACCACAAGGTGGCGGGCCCATACAGATCGGGCATCGGCAATGAGGGCTGCTGGCTGCCTGGAATAAACGTGAACAGGGCCCGCCGCGTGGATAACTGCCGGCAAAGCACTTGAGCTAGCCATTTAATGCCTGAGTGGGCCCCTCGTCGGCCATGCACGGGCTTAAACAAACCGGAAAGCCCGCCAAGGTAACACCTCAGATGCATGCAGGCAAAGATGCAGGGTCTAATGCGAATTTCGGCTAACCACGAAAGGCACGGTCCGTACCGCACCGTGAGGAGAGCTGCTGTGGTTTTGGGGGGGGGGGGGGCTAAGAGCTGGTATTCCTTCCTTCTGCACACATGAGTCCGGTGTAGAAAACACACGGAATAAACTTTGGGCTTCACAGTGGCGAAGCGTTATAGGCATACAGTTCAGTCTGTCTAAGCAAAACCTGCGACGGTCCAGCAGGGGCAACGCATCGGCACATTTGCGATTCCCACGTCTTCCCCGCTTGTATACTAAATCACGCACGAAACGGCTAAGCATGGACTGCATGGGGCTTGTGTGCTCGAAAGAGGGGTATACATGATGAAGTGAGGGCACCACCAATAGAGGCTGCCCGTACAGCACCCTGATGGAGCCAAGGAGGATGTGTGTGGGCCAACACCTAGTAAAACGCTTTCACCTTACATGGATCCTGCGTAGCAAATAGATGGCCTGTGAATGGGCATATTTGTCAATCTCACATCTTTCTTGCCTCTATCCCACATACCGAATATAAAAGGTCGAAGCATGCGCTACAAAGTGGCGAAACATGCAGCATCTGCGGGAAAGACGCGGGCTGCATGAAAGTGAATTGGGGCACCGGCAATACGGCTTCCTGTGAAGAACCCTTACAAAGCTACGGCGGCTGCCTGTGGGGAACTTCGTATTATATTTCCGCCTGCAGCTGTCCTAAGTCATACGTAGATTACCCTCGGCTTCACAGTGCAGAAACGTCGTGCGCCAGTAGTGTGTTGATGAGCGACACCTGTCGACAGCCTCACGTACATTAGCTATACAAGTGAGGAGTTGACATTCTCATAATCAGCCTGCCTGCATATTTGGCATCGGATGTAAAATGGGTGAGCGTGCAAAAAATTGTAGCTCATTCATTTTTTAGTGTTGAGAAAGGCCGCTTTTTAACGTCATAATAAACAAATCTCGATCCTGTACTTGTGTTTTTTTCATGCTTCTTTTGCACATATCACATTTCATTTTTTTTCTGGTGTGCTACAGTCACCGCGGAATATGCTGCCAGCATATAGTTTCCAGCTTCTTTAAATGCACTTTCCTTTCGCCAGCACTGCAAGCGCATTCGTCGTCTCCAAGCGACAAGTGGCATGGATACGAGTTGTGGCGCGGGAACCTGGAAGAATGATCGTTTAGGGTACAAACAGCGCGAACGGACGAAGGACCGGGATGGAGGAAACACGCAGACAACGCTCCCTCGCAACTAAATTTTTTATTTAGAAAAATAAACATATATATATCTAACAATCACATGACCTAATAGCTCCAGAGCACACGCCCAAAGTGCAATCTTAGAAGCACATCATAGGTGAATGGCTAAAACCCCTACACCTCAATGACAGAACAGCAGAGACAACAAAAAACAGGAAAAACCAAAAACACTTACAAAATCACGTATTCTGCAACATGTTGTTTGTACCCAAAATAAATGCGTACCAACTCGTCCAACTTTCGTTTCTACAACATTGAGGCTGCTTTTCTTTCAACTCACCGTTTACATCGCACGGTTGCTACATGCATAAAATGGGGACTTCCTTTATGCTCACCAGAGGAGAGGCAATGCAGGAGGCCACATTTTTTATGTCGTTTCTAAGCTTTCGTAATCATTCACTCACACAAAATACACCACTGCTCTCACTGAGTTTGAAAAGGCCTAATGCCAGATGGCTTCGATCGTTCGTGCTCAGATGTTATCGCCAAAGACACGAAAACGTGGCATCTAAATATCTGCGGGGCACTTATTCGTCTATTATAATAAAAGAGTCGGAGGAAAACGCTTTTTGACGAAGAAACAATGAAAAGTATAGTGAACATCCACGAAGAGTGAAAGCCTAATATTGGAAAGTTACATTGTCCTCTATAGGCGCAGTTCTCTTTTGACGTGGCAGACCACCTGGCCCACATCACGAGAGTAGTGTTCGGGGCCTTGTTTATGCGCGTGGCACTGGTTGGACACCCGAAGCACACAGTCGGGGTGCTTCCCGCATATGCGCTGCCTGGTACAGTAATCAACGGTCTGCGCACACACTTATCGACAACGAAGGTTACGTTTGCGGTAATCCAGCTGCGGTTGCATGTGCCCTTAACACAGGAATAGATTTCTTTATTCGGGATGTCAGCGCTACCAGTGCACGCTATGCAGTATCGCGGAGAGTCTACAATCTGTCGCTTAGACTAACGCTTCTGCTCCCTAGGAGTAGACTTTCTAAAACCGTTTGACAGCGACAGTCATTATCAGACAGGAAACACAAAGTACGTCGCTGTGTTCGCGTGACCATATTCGGGTATTAGCAATAGAAGCGGAATGAAAAGGGTGCACAAATCGAACTGCTTGTGAAGAAAGACTCTGCATTGTCTCTGTCTTGATGGTCACCTCCTCAACGTAGTAATACTATGGACTGAAGGAGTGGAGAGAAGAAAGTGTGTCGCACTAGAAGACTAACAATACTTTAAACAACTTCGTTTCATTAATCTGCACGGACATCGCTCAGCAGAAGCGCTGCTTTCAGATTTCACCTTCAATGAAACATATCCGCCTTGGGCTGAATTTTAACGCGCTAACGTTAAGGTATTTTACAAAAACTACTTGGGGAGCGAGTTCTTGCATGGGTATTGTTCAGAACTAGTTGCGAACACAGAAATGACGAAAACATGAAAGCTATGAACACGGAAAGAGCGCACACTATAAACTGGTTCTATACTGCTTATATACACAGCGCACAAACATGCGTAAAATGGGGAGAGAGGGCAAATCAAGGCTGCTCAGAAATCAACAAAGTCCGCGCAGGAAGTTTGTTTTTTCCGCGTTATAGAGGGTAACAGAAGTGTCACTAATGCTTTCATCTCCCTTTACATTGATGCAGTATGCTTCTAAAAGCTGACTGGCTACTTTGTTTTTGCTCTTACCTATAATCCTAATGCCCTTCAGCTGTGCCTCTCAACCTTTCCACGAAATGCAATGAGCGGGCATGTTCACTCCTTCTCTATTCCGAACTGACCGCGCTTGGTCTCCTGTGCGTTCATTCACGCAGCGACCGGTCAGGACAACATACACGCGTCCGCTTTTGAGCAGATTTGATATACCAGGCCCGTAGCAGATTCCTGGTACGCTTCGCCATGTTTATGCTGGTTCGACTTCGTCAATCTTCTTCGCTGCTGATCCTCGGGCAGAAAACAGCGAGCTTTCGTGGTGCTGAAAAAACCTTAGGGACACCATGCCTGTTTGTCACATTTTACATGTTGTGGGTGACCCTGTGCTCGTACGGCAACAACCGTGACCTTCTTTCTGAGGATGCGCCCCTCATTGCTATTAGCGCAATTTTCTTTCTTCACCTTCTGCAGAAGGTTCTCCGCCACAGCTGAAACAACATCGCAGTGAAAGCCATCTGAAAGAAGCCTGTTATTCTGATTATAGAAGCTGGTGTGCACTTCATGAGGGCATGACTTCGTAAGAGTAGGTTTTGGGCACGAGCTTGTTATAGCTGTCTTAACTGCCGTCGATTGCACAGAATCATATGCAAAATTTTTCTGCTCGTGGAGCCGAGTTCCTACAGATATGAAGTAGGCCAAACTGCAATGAACCGTTAGTTGGAAGTTCGTGCGTGAACTTCAAACCCTTCTCATATTTTCTAAAAAAATGTTAATATACATTCACTGAACCAGTGCGGGTCAAGGTTTCTTCGAAATGAAGCAATTAAAAAATATTCCACTTATATAATTGGTTTAGGGTACCCCTCGTTTGTAAACTCGCGATTCCGGGAGCGTTCACCAGCAGCTAAGAATATGCTACATAGGGTCGGGGTGACGTAGAAGCATACGCAAATATCTTGTTGAATATAACCGTCATCGGTAAAATGCGTGAAAGTGCAACCAAAGTTTGAGTAAATAAATCAAGCTCTCTGCTAGCAGGGCGGCTGCGCTTTGAATCCCTATTTCGCCATTTCCCATTTTTTTTTCAATATATTCTGTGACGTCTACGAATGGTTCACCATGAGGCGTTGACTGCAGCAAATCGTCCACATCAACAGAAAAAGCGAAGCCATGATGATCATTGCAATTCAACAAACGTGCGTAATCGCAGTTTCTTGCGGCGAGTGAGCCATCAGCCCGTAAAGCAGTCAGATATTTCTGCAGCTACTGGCTTATTCGAAAATGCTACGAACATTTCTCAATGATAACTGTTATAAATGGCACTGAGTCTTTGTGAGTTATTGCTGTGAAGAAAACTGACAGCGCTTTGTTGCTACAATCAGTTACTGAGCTTACAAGCCTAGACAATTCAAGGTTCCGGCACAAAGCTGCAGCCCTGTTCTTGACTCTTGCACCACTGGGATTTACATTAAAAAACTTCTTAGCAATCGTGTGACTCGCCTTTTGATTAAATTCTCGTACGAAAACGAATCCGTCTTTAGCAAGCGCTGATTGTTTTGCTTTAAGAAGGAAAAGACATTTCTTGTGTCCGTGGTGTGCTTAGTGGATATCGTGTTCAGCGTACTAATAACAACGTCTACACCTTCCAGAAGGAGGTTTTCAAGGAACACGCTGGTTAAGCGTTAGTAGATTTCGAACAGGTATCGAATGGTCGTTACTGTACTTTGGACACTTTCTAAGTATGCACGGAACTTTTACAGGTAACGCAGCATCTCCCAAGACTACAAAGCTTCTTGGTCCACTCGTCATGCTCGTTGTTCTCGTAGAGCCAAGGGCTTCGTTAAGGCACTGAACCCACCAAAATTCAGTCATCTGGGCAGCAATTCTTCTGGCAGAGTGTTTCTTCATTTTAGCTAACTAGGATGCTTCGAAGGCATTGGAAAGCCTGCTCAAAGGTATTGGAAACTTCTCACTTGGTGCCAAAGTTCCGATCTTATGTACCTGCACATGCATTTCAAAAGGCCCACTCTCGGTTTGAGGACGGCGAACATTGCGCTTACATTTTCGGCTATGAGTCCCTTTCGCAGGCAGAATGCGAGGTAGCGCGACATGTTGAGCTGACGATGCGGCTCACACACAGGCGTTAACTTGCAAAGGAGGAACATTTGGCGCGTATACTTCATAGCAACAGCGTTGAGGATCCCGTTCATCAGAGAACCCGGAGTATAGTTGACATCGTGTTCGGTGCGCGCGGAAAAGTCAGACTGCTTAAAAGGTAGTGACGTCACACGTGGCACCATGAAAACATTAAAATAATATAAAACTGCTGATATGAAGGTCGCAGCTTGAGCCAAACGTTAATCGTGAATGCAAGTATATAAAGCTAATGAGTGACACAGAACAGATAATCGGGGTAATTAGTCGGGAGTAGAACCCCTGAAACTTCGGCTGCGAGTTAGACACACTACTGCTAAGTCACGCGGGGCTATTCATGCGGCCTGCTTACAGTGCTTCCTAATATTCACGACATCTGTTCTGTTACATAGTATGTAAACAGTGTCTGTGTCCGCGCGAGCAAGAGGAGCCACTGACGGGGCCCATTAACGCTATCGGATGACACACTCGAAGGCGGAGCTTTATTGTCCATACAGTGTTTATCCTTCTCTTTATGCTCAGAAGAATAACACTTCATGCGGCAGAACTTCATCCCAATTTCATCCCGCGCCCACAGACTCAGCAGCCGAATGTCCTTAGAGATTCCGCTACCACGTTTGCGATATTCAGATAGCCAACAGTTTGACAGCATCCGACATTGTCTTTGGAAAAAAAACGTTGTCGTAGTATAAATTTACCAACACTTTTGAGTTAAGATATGCCCAATCAGAGCGGCAATCAATTTGGCAGACTGGTGGAGTGCGTGCTCTGAAAGACTCATTATGAGTAAGTCTGCGCGGAGAAGAGCGTTCACACTGGCGTGTAGCTAGCTCTTTGGCTGTCACCACTGTGGCTGTCTAGTGCGCAGAAACGAATCAGATCATTTGCTTAAATAATGCGCAAGCCATTTATGTATACTATTCATTATTGTAACTCATCCACGCTGGGTTAAGAATTTGTTTTTGACATCGTCCTCTCATGTGCTTTAGGACTCGAGTTCTGCTGTCGAGTGGTGGCTGAGAAATTTAACATAAGTTGATATCCCGGCAAGAACATAAAAACTCTATTACAATAAGTGTTTCTGCACTTTCAGTCATTTTTTAGACCTTCTAGGGCAGGAGGTAGAACAAAAGAAAATTATAGGGCAAAAATTGTATCGCTGCAAATTTTATAGAGCCTATTGAATAACAAGCCGACGCGTGAGGCAGAGTCTGGTTTTGGCTGCCGAAACCAAAATCAGAACTACATAGTAGAAACAATACAATCAAACTTTTTCACAACTGTGGGAAACTACACGTGGTGAATTATGTTTTGTAGTAACCTGCACATCTCTGGAAACGAAAAAAACTTGCAAAGGATATTTGATGTATCCGTCTTTGCATTCAAAACTCGGGTCAGTTGTGGAAAGCGCACTGAATCTCCTGGATTTCGTGTACTGTCGGATTTCTAAATTTGAAAAAGTGATGAACGCTTAGCCACTCACTCTTTACTTGGGGATTATATTGGGTCATTTAGCTATGTTACCGGAGCAATTTCGTTAAAGGCAACCCAGCCCGTGAAGTCGCTGCTAACAACAAAAAACCAAACCGTTATGAACATGCTTAGAAGTATAGTTTTTGTCATGTTGTAATCATTCTGCGTCATAAATACAGGTAAATATCGTGAGTAGCTTGTCTTTCCACTCTCTCATACAGTATGGTTGCACGCAGCGCTGAACCTCTCAGTGGTGATGGCTGAAGCTGAAAATCGCATCGATCGTTGTGTACGTTCCAATTTCTCACCAAAGAAGGAATCATCGTATGGGGGAAAACAACCAAGCAAAACCAAATGAAAATTCTAATTGTTCAAAAGCGAGCAATAAGATTAATAGCTAATGTACCATGGTGTACTCATACGGGTCCCTACTTTGCAAAGTTTAATATCATGACAATCTCAGAGTTATTCCCATTCAAGCTAATCTCCACGTATAAAAATGCTGTTTCCACTAATAATGATTTCCTTTTATCAAGTCTCAACCTAACTCGTTCGATCCCATCCTACAATACACGGAACAAAATGTCATGGTGTGTACCTTTCTGCCGCACCACATACGGTAAGCAGTCATTGACATATAGTTTATCACATTACCTAAATATTCTGCAAAATAACAACATTATACTTGAAGAGACTTCACGGTGTAAATTAGTCACACTTATTGCCATATTTGAATGTACATAGTTCATGATTAGAAGATGTATATATATATATATATATATATATATATATATATATATATATATATATATATATATATATATATATATATATATATATATATATATAGCTTCGTGTACATTCTTTTACTTACATTGTATCTCGAGTGATTGTTAATGAGTTTCCTGTACATAAAAATGTTGAGTAGTTTTCGTCAAATATCGTCCAGTGATATTAGAAGCGTAACATTATGCCAATGACAGATGTAGATACTTTGTAACTGTATTTTTTTTGTGTGTGTGTTTCTGAGTGCGCCCTTCCACTGTTGTCATGTGATTAGCTGCTGGGCTATACACCCCGGCAGAGGGCGCAGGGTGTCTCTCAAGCTGCAACAACGCAGCTTTTTGCCTTGAGTCCTCTCTCGTTGTTGCTGTTGTAACCTTGTGAGAGTTAATAAAAATTATCGTATATCGTATATTGTATATAAGTGTCAGCGAGTTTATGGCGGTTTGTGCGTAGACAGTTCTTCGTTAGAAGCCTCACTCGAAAAATCGCAGTGGCTTAACTTGGTTAACCCTGGAATTGAGCGAAAAGCAAGCACACTTGCTAAGCGTCTGAGGCTCGTCCATATCGCCGCTCCGCTACACACTCGCGACAGCCGTTCTATATATACCCACAAGACCTCGTGGCTATGACGTGCTATCACATGTTTTTACAACACTTGCATCAGATGTCATCACGTGGCTTCACACCACCCCATCGGATGTTCTTAGGGTCAAAGGTCAACCGAAACGTCACCTAATGTAAAAGGTCAAGTAAAGGCCATGGGTTAAGGTCAGGTGTCAAATATTCGACCCCACAACACTACCACATATATGCGGCTAATGTGGTTGAGCTGCATTTCGTTCAAGGTCATTCTCCGGCCTACGCGACGACTGTTTTACCTAGCGTAGGGAAGTTTTTCGCTTCAAAAGCTGTTCTTGTAAGCACAATAATAATCATCATCATCAGCCTTACTACACCCAATGCAGGTCAAAGGCCTCTCGAATATTTCTCCAAATAACCCTGTCCTTAAACTTCTTAAGCTCTCCCTCATGGACTTGCCCTCTCTTGGAATCCAGTTCATTTCTCTTAACGACCATTGGTTATCTTGCGTTTGGATTGTATGCCCCGCCCAAGACCATTTTTGCTTGATATCGAGTGGCATGTCATTATTGCACGTTTGTTCCAGGACCCACTGCGACTAATTCCTGTCTTTTGACGTTACACCTATCAGGTTTCTATAGCTCGCTGCGTTGCCCTCAAGTTAGGTGGAACCCGGTCTGTTAGCCTCCACATTCTGCCCCATAGGTGAATAAGCGCAATACGTTCCTTCGAATACAGCCGTCCTAGTGACCATCATTTCAATTTACCACTTCTGAGAGAGAGAGAGAGAGAGAGAGGGGGGGGGGGAAGACGGAAAGGCAGGGAGGTTAACTAGGCATCGCCCGGTATGCTACCTTACATGTGAGAAGGGGAACGGAGGGAGAGATAGAAAAGGGAGAGAACAAAGGGATATGATCACTTTTCCACGTGTCCGTTGGCCGTTACTTGCAGAGTACACAGGGCACACACTGCTAGAAAGGGGAGAGAACAAAGGAAGATGATCATTTTCCACATGTTCTTTGGCCGTTACTTGCAGGGTACACAGGACACACACTGATAGTTCACAATCTTGCACTCAGTCCTGAGTCCTTCAAGGGCTTGAAAAATGCCTTCAAAGCTGTCCACTGCGATGAAGGCTTACTCCAAGGACCCAGAATCTTGGCTTCAGTAAGGGGCCAAGGATCTAAATGGCGGAGTGTTGCAGCCAAGAGTGCACGCTCACGCTGAAACCGAGGGCAGTTACAAAGAAGGTATTCTACAGTTTCGTCGAAACCACAGATCTCACACGCAGCAGAGTCTGTCATTGCGATTAAGTGGGAATAGGCATTTGTGAACGCAACTCTCAGCCACCGGCGACACAACAGCGTAGCATCGCAGCGGGAGAGGCCGGACGGATGACTCAGTAGGAGTAAGGGGTCTAAGCGGTGCAGACGGCATGTGGAGTTGCCAGTAGAAGACCATGACGCTAAAAACTCTCTTCGGCTAAGCATTCGCAGACGTCTTGCTGTTTCGGCTCTTGTCAACGGTATTTGGACAATGTTGGCACTGCCCTGAGGCGTTCGAGCTGCAGCGTAAGCGGCGTCATTTGCAACAATGCCAGGTGTCCCGGTATCCACTGCAAGACGATGTCATGACCCTCTTCCTGCGCCTGGTGTTGGAGATATCTTAATTCAACTACGATTTGATCGTGATCGCAATGGCGTAAAGCAGAATTAAGAAACTGTAAGGCTGCTTTTGAGTCACAGAACACAGCCGATTTGTGGGGTGTTTGTGCACCGATGTACTGCACAGCCGCACGAAGAGCGGCCAATTCTGACCCGGTGGAGGTTGTCCGATGCGAAGTTTGCTGGATAATACTGGTCTGTCTCGCAGGAATGACCACGGCGTTGGTTAAACTTGTACTTGAGACCGAACCATCTGTATACACATCAGTGCGGTCACTGTATGCGGCGTGGAGTAGGCAGAGTGTCAACTGTGTAATGGCCGGTGTCGATAAGTTCGATTTTTTCGTTATGCCCGGAATTGTAAGGCGCATGCATGGCTCCCGCAGACACCACAGCGCAGAGGAAAGCCGTGCTGCTGGGGCGAACTGTGATGGGATGGACGACTGGTGGGCTACTATAACCGTTGAATACGCCGCATGTCGTCTTTGATCCGCCACTGACAAAAGGTGGTGCTTGGGAAGCCTTGTTAGATGCCGTATGTGGATCCGCAGGGTGTGAAGGGTTATATACATCGACAGTGGGTAGTCCTGGGCGATTGCAATGACAGCAACTGTTGATGCGCTGCGAGGGAGACCCAGGCATGTGCGAAGTGCCTGACCGTGTATAGCTCGCAGTGCACTCAAATTCGCCTAACATGTGCTTGAAAGAACTGCTGCACTATACCTCAAAAATACAAAAAAGAGTGCTCTGTAGAGTTGCAGCATTGATAGAATCGACAAAAGCCATGATTTTCCGCCAAGAAATCTGAGCAGGTGTGTGATAGAGTTAGCTTTTTCTTTACAATGCTGCAATGCGGGCTCCATGATAAATTCCTATCTATAACAATTCCTAAAAAACGGTGAGATGCACGATAGGCAATGAAATGGCCGTAAATAGTTAGCCGATAACGAGTCGTACTTTTGCCCGTAAATGCCACTTTAGTGCACTTCTCGGCTGACACGCACATTCCTTGCTCTCGGAGATAGGAGGAAGTTATGCTTGCGGCCCTCTGAAGTTTTGCTCGCACCTGGAGACGCGTCGTAGAGGAGGCCCAGATGCAGATGTCATCGGCATACAGAGGTATGGACGGTATTAGGTAGGTACTCCTGGAGTCTTATAAGAGTTAGAATAAGCAAAGTAGGACTGAGCACTCCGACCTAGGGCACGCCTCGGTAGGTGTAATGCACGGTTGTGGAGCCATCTTCACAAGTAATAAAAATGTTCTTTTGGTCAGATAGCTTTGGATCCACCTATATATACGTCCACTGATTCCAACAGCCTCTAGCGCATCAAGGATGACCTCATGTGTCAAGTTATCGTATCCACCTTTGATATCAAGAAAAAGTGCCGCGCACATGCGCTTCTAGCGTTTCTGTTGCTTTACTGTGGACACGAGATCAAAGACGTTGTCTATAGAGCAGCGACCCCGTCAGAAACCCGCCATGGCATTAGGATACACGTTATTGTGCTCAAGGTACCACTCAAGACGCGCCAGAAGCATTCTTTTCATGAATATTCCCACACAACTAGCCAAAGCTATTGGCCTGTATGATGACAGGTCGAGCGGAGATATCCCTAGTTTTAGTAATGGTATAATGCGAGTGGATTTGTACTGGGGAGGAACAACTCCGTGTTGCCAAGAGTGGTCGTAAAGGCTGAGTAGCTCTCTACGCGCGTCGTGGCCAAGGTGGCACAGCGCAGCATATGTAATGCCGTCTGGACCTATTGTAGACGAACGCTCACATTCTTCAAGGGCAGCATCATGTTCCTGACGAGTAAAGACAACATCCATCGCTGAATCTGTAGTATACATCAATGTGGCGATTACAGAACTTTCCATTAGATAGATATTTTTACTGGGCATCTAGAGCCTCCTAGAAGGGAGACGAAGGATAAAAACGCCTTTAATGTTTCTATTAGCCACTTAAGTCTTCTTTATAAAACATCAGTCCGGACTAAACATGTGTACGCCTCCTGAGTGTGGGACTTCAGCGGTGCCATGCTAACTCAATCGACTTTCTACGGAAGCATTGCATTCGACTCAGGCCTCAAAACTAAAATCAGACCAGCAGTACATTTTCCTCTAAACAAACACTAAGTCTATTGTCACGTGGTTCTCTCTGTTCTTTTCCTCTCCGCTGCCTATTTCACAAAATATATTGCCCCAACACCCACTTACGAAATGAACCAGTTTTTAGTGTGTTCTCTTCCTCTGTCCGCAAAGTCGAAAATATTTCTTCCCTACTGATTGCAGCTTCCAGAGTTTCACGTGACTCATCACAGGATTGTAACCACGTTCTTCTACTTACAACCGCAATTAAACATCATCAAATTCTTAAAATTGTGTTATCTATCTTTGCGTAAATACGAGGCGCACTTTGCACATAACCCTGTGTAATATTCCAGCGAGAAGGCCATCAACTCCACCACTTATATTTTAGACCTTTATTTCCAGTGACTCCAAGCCTATTTCTTATTCTGGCTGCCAAAACGGATTCCCGTAGTAGCTGAGACCGTTTTCAAGAAATTTCAATCCATATACGTAAAACTGCTATTCATATATGGAAACTTGTAAAAGCCTAACGACTTGTATTGTCTTTTTGCTGAGTTTGTTTTTGTTTGAAGTGTTTTCTTCTTTCTGTCAAGCCAATTGACCTTTAACTAATAAAAAATAAAAACGAAAACAAATACGCCCACCTAATTTTGCTCCCTGCGGAATCCAATGGTTCAAGTTTTGAATAAAGATAAACGGATCACGGTATTACTTTCAAATGCTAGCTATGAAGAACTCACATGACATTTGGATTGCAATATGGTGAGTAAACAATTATTTTTGGGGTCACTGGTTTTATATTTACTGCTTGCTACCTGACAAAACACAATGTCAAGGACCTGTTGCACCAGACGCCATAATGGAAACCGACACGAATATCTCTGCAACACAACTGCTGCTATATACCAATGCCTACACGATGCACTTCGCACGGTGCTGTGGAATATTCTAGCCACAAGGCCATTATCTCTGCAGACTATTTTTCAGAACATTATTCCAGTGATTCAAAACTATATTCTTTGTCTGGCTGCAAAAGCCAGACTAAGTAGATGTTAGCCTGGAAACAATTGAATTGGCTGCAAGTGCTAACTTCAATGCGATCTCTCCAGATAAGGCCTCAGCGAAAATTATTTGAGGGGTCACTTATTTTATAATTACTAACACCTGCTAAAACACAATGACAAGGGCCTGTTGCACCAATCGCCATAAAGGAAACCGACACGAAAACCTCAGCAACACAACTGCTACTATATACCAATGCTACCACGACGCACATTGCACAGATGCTGTGGAGTATTCCAGCCACAGGGTCACGAACTCGGCAGCGTATTTTTGAGAACATCTTCCCTAGTGATTCAAAAGCACATTCTTAGTCTGGGTCCCAAAGAGAGACTAAGATGTTCGCCTGGAAAAAATAGAATTGGCTGCTGTGTTAACATCAATGCGATCTCTCCATAAAAGGCCTCAGCGACAATAACTTTAAGGGCACTGGTTTTAACATTACCGACTAACAACTATTAAAACAAAATGACAAGGGACTGTTCTCCCAGGCGCCATGAAGGAAACCGACGCGAAAATCTCAGCAACACAACTGCTGCTGTATACCAATGCATACACGACGCACTTTGCACATATGCTATGGAGTATTCCAGCCACAAGGTCACGAACTAGGCAGGTTAATTTTGAGAACATTTTGCCCAGTAATTCAAACCCACATTCTAAGTCTGGCTGCCAAAGCCATACTAAGATGTTCTCCTGGAAAAAATTGATTTGGCTGCAGTGCAATGCGACCTCTACATAAAGAGCCTCAGCGGCAATTATTTGAGGGGTCACTTGTTTTATAATTACTCACTAACACCTGCTAAAACACAATGGCAAGGGCCTGTTGCATCAGGCGCCATGAAGGAAACCGACAAGAAAATCTCAGCAACACAACTGCTGCTGCATACCAATGCCTACACGACGGACTTTGCACACGATGCTGTGGAGTATTCCAGCCAAGAGGTCACGAACTCAGCAGCATATTTTTTAAAACATTTTTACCCAGTGATTAAAAAACACATTCTTAGTCTGGCTGCCAAAGCCGCACTAAGATGTTCGCCTGGAAACAATTGAGCTGGCTGCAGTGTTAATTTCAAAGCGAGCTCTTCTTAAAAGGCCTCAGCGACAAATATTTTACGGGCACTGGTTTAAAAATTATTGACTAACACCACCTAAAACACAATAACCAGGGCCTGTTGCACCAGGTGCCTTGAAGGAAAGCAACACGAAAATCTCAGCATCACAACTGCTGTTGCATACCAATGCCTACACGGCGCACTTTGCACAGATGCGGTGGAGTATGCCAGCCACAAGGTCATGAACTCGGCAGCTTATTTTTGAGAACATTTTATCCAGTGATTCAAAAACACATTCTTAGTCTGGCTGCCAAAGTTGGACTAAGATGCTCGCCTGGAAACCATTGAATAGGCTGTGGTGATTACTTCAATGCAATCTCTCCAGAAGAGGCCTCAGTGACAATTATTTCAGGGGTCACTGGTTTTAAATTTACTGACTGCCACCTGCTAAAACCCAATGACAAGAGCCTGTTGCACCAGGCGCCATAAACGAATCCGACACGAAAATCTCAGCAGCACAACTTTTGCTATATACCAATGCCTATGTGACGAACTCAGCACACGATGCTGTTGAATATTCCTGCCACAAGGCAATAAACTCCGCAGCCTATTTTAGAGAACATTTCCCTATTGATTCAAAACCACAAACTTAGTTTTGCTGCCAAAGACAGACTAAGGTGTTCGCCTGGAAACAATTAAATTCTGCTGCGCTGTTAACTTTAATGCGACTTCTCCAGAAAAGGTCTCAGCGAGTTATATGAGGGTTCACTGGTTTTATTACAGATGGCCACCTGCTAAAACACAATGACAAAAACCGGTGTCACCCGGCTCCATGAAGGAAACTGATTCGAATATCTCAGCAACATCCCTGCTGTTATATACCAATGTCTACACGGCGCACTTTGCACACGGCGTTGTTGAATATTCTGGTCACAAGAAAATAAACTCCGCAGTTTATTTTTCAGAACATTTCCTCAGTGATTCAAAACCACATTTTAGTCTGGCTGCCAAAGCCAGGCATTGATGTTCGCCTGGAAAGGATTGAACTCAGCCGCGGTATTAACTTTAATGCGATCTCTGCAGAAAAAGCCACAGCGACAATAATTTGAGGGATCACTGGTTATATAATTACTGCTTGCCAACTGCAAAAAATGCATTGACAGGGGCCTGTTGCACGAAGCGCCATAAAGGAAACCGACACGAAAATCTAAGCAACACAACTGCTGCTTTATGCCAATGCCTGCGCTACGCACTCAGCACACGATGCTGTTGAATACTCCTGCCAGAAGGCAATAAACTCCGCAGCTTAATTTTCAGAACATTTTCCCATAGATTCAAAACCACATTTGTAGTTTTGCTGCCAAAACCAGATTAAGATGTTCGCCTGGAAACAATTGAATTCGGCTGCGCTGTTAACTTCAATGCAATCTCTCCAGAAAAGGTCTCAGCGACCATTAATCGAGGGGTCACTGGTTTTATAATTACTGACTGCCACCTGCTAAAACACAATCACAAATGGCTGTAGCACCAGGCACCATGAAGAAAACCGATACGAAAAGCTTAGCAACACAACTGCTGCTATAGCAATTCCTACACGACGCACATTGCACACGATGCTGTGGAGTATTCCAGCCACAAGGTCGCAAACTCGGCAGCTTATTTTTGAGAACGTTTTCTCCAGAAACCACATTTTTAGTCTGGCTGCAAAAGCCAAAGCAGATGTTAGCCCGGAAACAATTGAATTTTGCTGCGCTGTTAACTTCAATGCGAACTCTCCAGAAAAGATCTCAGCGACAATTATTTGAGAGGTCACTGGTTTTATAATTACTGAGTGCCACCTGCTAAAACACAATGACAAGGGCATGTTGCACCAGGCGCCATAAAGGAAACCGAAACGAAAATCTCAGCAACAGAACTGCTGCTGTATACCAATGGCTACGGGACGCATTTAGCACAAGATGCTGTTGAATATTCCTGCCACAAGGCAATAAACTCCGCAGCTTATTTTTCAGAACATTTCCCTAGTGATTCAAAACCACAACTTAGTTTTGCTGCCAAAACCACATTAAGTTATTCGCCTAGAAACAATTGAATTCTGCTGCGGTGTTAACTTCAATGCGATCTCTCCAGAAAAGGTCTCAGCGACAATGATATGAGGGGTCACTGGTTTTATAATTATTGAATGCCACCTGCTAAAACACAATGACAAGGGCGTGTTGCACCAGGCGCCATGAAGGAAACCGACACGAAAATCTCAGCAACACAACTGCTGCTATATACCAAAGCCTACACGACGCATTTTGCACACGATGCTGTGGAATATTCCAGCCAGAAGACAATAAACTCCGCCGCTCATTTTTCATGACATTTCCTAAGTGATTCAGAACCAGATTTCAGTCTTGCTGCCAAAGCGAGACTAAGATGTTCTCCTGGAAACAATAGAATTCTGCTGCGGTGTTAACTTTAATGCAATCTCTCCAGAAAAGGACCCAGCGACAATTATTTGAGGGTTCACCGTTTTTATAATTACTGACTGCCACCTGACCAAAACAGAATGAAAAGGGCCTGTTGCACCAGGCGCCATGAAGAAAACCGATACGAAAATCTCAGCAACACAACTGCTGGTATATACCAATGCCTAGACGACGCACTTTGCACACGCTGCTGTTCAATATTTCATCCACAAGACAATAAACTCCGCAGCTTATTTTTCAGGACATATCCTCAGTGATTCAACACCACATTTCAGTCTTGCTGCCAAAGCCAGACTAAGATGTTCGCCTGGAAACAATTGAATTCCGATGCGGTGTTAACTTCAATGCAATCTCTTCAGAAGAGGGAACAGCGGCAATTATTTCAGGGGTCACGGGTTTTATCATTACTGCTTGCCACCTCAAAAATGAAATGATGGGCATGTTACACAAGGCGCCATAATGAAAACCACAACGAAAATCTCAGCAAAACAGCTGCTGCTGTACGCCAATGCCTACACGACTCAGTTTGCACACGTTGCTGAGGAATATTCCAGCCACAAGGTCATAAACTCCGCAGCTTATATTTCAGAACATTTCCCCAGTGATTCGAAACCACATTCTTAGTATGGCTCCCAAAGCTAGAGTAAGTAAATGTAATAGGTGTGACCGTTAAGGAAGAAACAACCACCCGTAAACCTGAAACTGTCATTCATATACCGAAACTTTCATGTAAGACAGCCACTACATTTCCAAAATAGGTTTTTTAGAATGAACAGGACACCTCCGGCATATGGTGCCATGAGCCATATAGTGTTGGGCGATGTAATATGTAGACATCGCGACCCAACCGTGTCAGAAAAAAACACACGAACGATAGGACCAACGCCTTCTATTTGCCAAGCATAATGGCAGGTTCTGTACTCAAGTAAAACAACAGTTGTACTTGAGGATTTTTTTCTAGATTCTACCACCCGGCGATCAAGAGGGAAAAGAACAGATCGAGGCATTAATAAGGAAAGCCTACAAGACCGCACTAAACCTACCGAGAAACACCCCGAACGACAAGCTACTACAGCTGGGAGTCCACAACACCTTCGAGGAGTTGGCGGCGGCCCAGCTGAACGCACAGCTAGAAATACCAGAACTTACAGAAACAGGCAGGCAACTCCTGAGAAGACTTGGCCACAGAGTGGAAACCACAGCAGATCCGGACGAGAACATTCCGGACGAAATCCGGCAAACCCACAGAATCTGCCCACTGCCGCGCAACGTGGACCCCAAACTACACGCGGCCAGAAGACAAGCAAGAGCAGAATACGTGGAGAGACACCTGGCCACGCAGGAAAACACGGTGTACACGGACGCAGGACTATATCCGAGGTATAGACGCAACAACATCACGAGAGTGGCGGTGGTGGTCGTAGACCACACGGGCGACACGATCAGCTGCGCATCCGCGAGAGGCCTTACGGTGGCAGAAGGGGAGGAGGTCGCTGTGGCGCTTGCAGCGGTCGAAGGATACCGCAGAAACAAGCCACAGATTATCATAACGGACTCCAAAACGGCCTGCAGACGATATCAGCAAGGAAGGATCTGCAGGGAGGCCCTACGCATCCTCCTCGGCGCGAGAGCCTCGGGACTCAAAGCGAAGCTAAAGGTCTTCTGGGTACCGGCACACACCGGAGTCGAGGGCAACTCGAGGGCTGACAGCCAGGTTCGCGAGATCACGCACCGAGCATTGCTGACGGAGGACCTCGAGAACCCCTCGATGGTGGACCCGACGTGCGCAGACATCCTAAATCACTACAGAGGCTGCAAGTTCAAGTATCCCCCGCCCCACAAACTCCTCACACAGAAGAAGCGGTCAGCTGGAGGAGGCTGCAGACTGGCACCTTCTTTAACTTACATGTCCTAAGCAAAATGTTCCCCACCCAGTACAGCGACAGCTGCCCCTGGTGCGGGGACATCCCGACACTTTACCACGTCACATGGGAGTGTAAACACAACTACACCTTCCACAAACAGACTAACCCGAGTGCGGAGCAATGGGAGGGCCTGCTCACCAGCAGCGAGCTCACCGCCCAAAGGGCATTGGTGCAGCACGCGTGCGAGGTGGCCATGACCAGTGGAGCCCTGGAATGAGGGACCACCCTTGCTAAGGAGCCCCCGACGGCGGCGGCGGCTGCGGCAAGCGCCAAGACGCAGCTGCAAGGAGACTCTCCGGAACTGACCAAAAGAATTCAATAAAGTTTTTCATTCATTCATTCTAGATTCTGCCCTTTTCTTCTTCGCACCTTCCACGCCTGCCGTTTTGTATGTCAATCTGAAAGCGCTTGTGAGAGAGAGAGACTCTTTAATGAAGAAACAGAGAATTTAGCCGGCGTTTCAATATTGCTGGCATGCTACTCTCGTAAGGAGGGGAATTTGGGAGATAAAGACTAAAGGAGAGCAGCGTGGAAGAGGTGGAAAAAAAAAGGCGCTTGTCATGTCTACTGTGTCTCCTTTTTATTTGCGTTGGTTGCGCCGTCTTCATATTACTTTCACCTTGGTCCAACTAAGCGAAAGAAGTTTCGGTTGGTGGGGTATAAGAAGCAAGAGACAGATGCATTCAATTGGGATTTTGACTAATTCCTGATAACTATCTTGTTGCGTATTGTAGTTCAGCATCTGATTGAAATTTCAGATGTGTGGCTGGCCGTCAGAAATATCAATATCAGATTTAGAAATGTGTAAAGCCGTAACACTCTCCGCGCTGTAGCTCAGCACACTTTAGCCATCTTGAAAGAAGGGTAAAGTTGTCCAATTGAAGGAGCCGAAGCAAAGATGAGCCTGGTGTCGCGAGGTGGGCCGCTAAATCTGCCTGACTTTGAGAGGTCAGCAGATTCTGTGGGACCCACTCAATGCGTGCCATAAGCCGGTAGATGTCCTGACATATCATTGGAAAGCGGCTAACTTGTCATAGCAACCGGAATACTTGAAGGGCGTCACTGCGGATGACAACGCGGGCCGCAGGGAGCATAGTTGTGGCAGCCACAGAGTCGAGTACTTCTTGAACTGCAACGAGCTCAGCACAAAGGGACGGAGGGGGTTCCGTAAGCTGAAACCTAGAGGTTTTATTCATTCCGGGCAGGTGTGCATGGGCAGCAGACTGCTGTTGTTGCTTCGCAGGCTTGGATGCTTACGTCTATGTAGACAACAATGGATCCTTCAGGCAGGCAAGCATCTTGTTCTTAGAATTTCTGGCGAAGCAACAATGCCGAATTCGCAGATGTTGGTAGGCGATTATCTGTTGGCTTGTTGTCGCTCAGCTGTACAAACTTCCATGGGGGAAGTGCTCGCGTTGGCGTCTGAAGAATGGTGTAAGCAAGGAAGGCTGAATGGGGGGCCAGTTGGTAAGACATGTCGCATAATAATTTTGCCAGCCGAAAAAAGACGAGGAACAAGAGCAGAACCTACACAGGACAAGGCTGGACTAACAAATGACATCTTTCTTATTTTATTACATCTTATTACCTCTTTAAGGATAGAATGTGACGTCGCATAAGTTCTCAGGTCATGCGTGCAGTGCGATAGACCAGCCTTAAGCCGGCGCGCATCACCGCGGTACTGAACCTGCTCTTCAATGATATTGAGCTGCGCATTCTCTTGTAATGCTCTGATCGGTGTGATGCGTGTAACGACTCTAATGGTCCTTATAGCCTTTCGGTTCACGGCATCAAGGTGATCCCATTGGGCTCTTGTAAGATGTTGAAACTGGGCTTGATAAATACATGGCTGCAGAACTGCCCTCATTAATTGCCGTGCAACGAACGAGCCTGCGCCACACGTTTTAGGAGAAATTTTTTTGATCAAACTCAAAGTCTGAATAGCTTGCCTTTTGGACTGAGAAAGTCATGCAGTCACCGATCCTGGTTGGTGAAACGTTAAGCCAACGATTTTTACACTCGGACTTTCCTGTAGTGGGGTGCTTGGTAGAAAAAGACGGATTGAACATTGAGCAAGTTTACGGCGCCCCCAGCGGTTGGCAACCGACGCGTATGTTGTTTTATGCAGGGAAAGTTGAAGTCAGATGTGTGATGCGTATTTAGAGGTAACATCCAAGGCAGTTTGAAGGGCAGCCTCTTTGAGTACGCACATCTTGGTGAGCACCCCACACAAGGATGTTATCAGCGTGCTGCAGAAATTTTATGTCACGGATGTCATACAAGCGCCAAGCCAGCGGGAATATAGGAATATTAAATAACGTCGGTGATAATACTGATCCGTGGTGTACCCCACAGAGAGGAACAAATGATCCGACCGCTTCGGCCCTCAGGCGTATTGAAAATTTTCTGCCTTTCAAAAATAACTGGACAAAACTACGCACTCTAAGAGGGAGATGAAGCATGTCAATGGAGTTCAGAATAGTTGCATGACTGATGTTGTAATTTGCCTTTTGAACGTTCCTTGCAAAAACGGTACGCTCATTGCGGCTGCGGACAGATGCAAAACTGCAGATTCAAAGACAGCCAGCCCCTCCTCTACCAGTATATGGACGAAAGACAATTTGTATGGGTTGGTAAAAACCGTGCTGCTCTGGCCAGCACAACCGTGTGGCTAGCATTTTGTCTGTCAGCATGCACAGCGTAGGATTTAAGAAGATAGTTCGTAAGTTTGCAAGGTCCGTCGGAGGCTTTCCTGGTTTTGTAATAGGAATTACGACAGCGGATTTGCAGCTGTCGGGCACGACGACATCCAGCCATATTTTCTGGTGTCTATTAGTTGAGGGAGTGCAGCAGTATTCAGATTCTTGTGCACCTCGTACTGGATATTCTCCTCGTCGGCGCTGTTTCCTTTCCGCATCATCTATTGCAACCAGCAACTCAGGCATACAGAACGGACACGCCATTCCATTTGCGTCGACATCAGACGGCATTTGATATACATGCGCTGGGATACCTGCCATATGCAAACTAGCACCTGTAGAAGGCACTGCTTCGTATTTTGAGAAAACATTTCCGGCTGCTTCTTTGGCGAAATCATCTGGCGACAAGCTAGCCGCGAAGCATGCGGTTGCTGCTGCGTCAGTAGAACGGCGACCGTGTTCGACTGTATGGAACGTTCGCCAGAGAAAGGCATTCGTGGATTTAGCACAAAGTTGTTCGCACCACTCATGACACTGCCATCGTGAGATGTCACGTTCATGTTTGCGTGCCTTAGCTATAATATAAAGCAATCGCGTTCGTGCCTGCGCCGAAATAGGGTCTCCCGTAGCATCCAGCTTGGCTTGACGGCGTGCCGCCCATAAGTTAAGAAGGCCGAGGTCTGGCTCCGATTTACCAACATCAGTCCATGTGGTAGTTGAAGCACTTTTGAGCGCTGTTTGTATGCGCTCAACAAGGATTGGCAAAGAATCTGAAGAGAGATTGTCCAGAAAGGAATGAAAACTGTCCCATTTGATCACAGAACATTTGTAGCACAAAGATCGGAAAGGTGAGGTATGAAGACCGATGATGATAGAGTGGTGATCACTTCGCCAGCCGTCAGGCTCCATGTGCCAAGAGGGAGTACTCGTACCCGGCCACCACGTCAAGTCTGGAACATAAGGATCACTGCGAGTTTGACGCACTGGCAGTGTTGCTGTCCCAGGATGGTTCTGAAGCACAAACTCGGCATCCGTGAAGGCGTCCCGCAAACGCCTGCCACGAGGGCTCGAAGTAGGACGCCCCCAATCTTGGTGAGGGGCGTTCAATTCGCCTTCGACTAAAATCGGACACCCGGGTTACTGCCGACGTACACTTAGTAGCCAGCCAAGATTATTTATTACGGGAGGAAGCTCCACCGGCTCGTCTACGTAAAATGAAACGACCACAGAGGTTCCCTTTTTAAAATTCGCAGGCACTACCACTACCTCTTGATATGAAGTGCACCAGTTTTCGAGAGCAAGGCGCACATGGGGAAAACGTGAGTCCACATACACCGCCCGCTTTCCCGGGAGAGCAGCAGTTTGTATACGACGGTCTATCATTGAAGGAGACATGTAGGCACTGAAGCCTGGAATCGATGACAAGGCGTTTGTATCCTGTAGCAACATGGCACATATCTAGAGCTTGTGAATTCGTAGCCGGGTATTGAGCTCTCCCAGCTTTGTGGAAATGCCTGTGCGGTTCCAGTGCAGCACACCAGCACGACCAATTCCAGTTACAAGCCCAAGTGCTGTAGTATCACGGACGTCAGGGTGGACAACTGTTTGATCACAAACCGTAGCAAAGAAGTGCCAGAGTTGTCCAGTGGCAATGCGGTAAACTGGGAAGAGGCGGCAGGAAATGACACTGGTGGGCGGGAAGAAGGCGATGTTACTTCACCATTGAGAGATGTGGCGGATGATTCGGCTGCGCGTCTACGAGCGAGCTATTCACGGTGTTGCCGGAGCTTGGAGACCTCCGCTAAAAGGCGTGCGATTTGTTCGTCGACTGCAGCCATATCATCCTGCGGTAGTTCAGGCATACTGCGCAGTTATGTTGACTGTTTTCGGGGGCGTTCTTCTCGCGCAGTATCGTTAGAAGCCTGCTGAGCTGAAGTATCATGCGAGGTGTGTTTGGGAAGTTCCGGCCACTGCTCGTCATTCCACCGGAGAGCTGCGAACCGATTGGATGTCTGCAATGAAGTTATGATGTCATGTATTGGCCAATGTTTAGTCATTCGACAAGGAGCCTTTTGTGTTGCCTTTTGTTTTGTCGGACAGCTTGGAGATGTTATCTCGCGGCCATCGGACTTACAGAGGCCGCGTCGATAAGCCACTTTCCTTTCCGACGTGCCTTCACCGGCAGCAGTGAAAGGGAAGAATTTGTGCATATGCCAAGCACTGAAGCAGTTATAGCAATATACCGCACTCGGTTTATATGGCCGTTGCCGTAAAATACAGTCATAATAGTACAGACGGGCTGGTAGCGTCAGAGGACATTGCCAGGTGACTATGGGAGAGCGCCCCTTTCCCACGCGTCGGGCCTGGATCACAGTGTGCGTGGGACAGTACACCTCACGCTGGTGTGCAGTTTGGTCCATAGTGATGCTGACGTTGTAGACGACGCACGCTGCAAGTCGGAGCCTTCAACTAAATACACTTGTACTGGCACTGAGATTTTGCTTGTTAATGAAATACTCCTGAGCGTTTGCAGACGGCAGCCAGAGTCTCCAGCAGTCAGAGTCGGAAGCCACACAGCAATGTTGTTGGACTTTGTCCTGGCTTTGAGGCCCCGAAAATCTTTGGTTCCGGGGCACGCGTCCAAGTTAGCCTGTAGAATCTTGTTTGGTATATCCGTAAGGCTTTTGTTGGCCAGAAATTTATTGGTTACTTTGTAAGATGACGATCCGGGTGTAGGCTCAACCGAATTCTCGATCGTAAGACAAGAGCGCTTCCCTTGAGAGCCATCACTTGCCGAAGATGGAATCGGTTGATTGTCGTTTGAAGCACGCTTTTGAGATGCACGAGGGAACTTTTGCACGGGTAGAGGTGCCGACAAGCCCAATGGAATGCTCGATTGATCATGCTGTGCGGTTTGAGGCCCATCCGGAAGTGTAGAACGGACGGCCATTGGCCCTGGGGGCATATCACTTACGAGTAGTTCGGCATTTCGGGAATGCAGGAGGGGTGCATCTGCCGATGATCCGGGAACACAAAGCTGCACGTGGCACCGCGGATCAGGTGTCGTCTGCGTGGCAGGTGCTGTCACGAGAGACGCTGGCAGAGCTACCTCCGCCAGCGCGGCAGTGGAGGCACTAAGCTTAGCCTCAGTGCCCAGTTTAGCTGCAATCATGCATGGTCCCGAGGAGACCTCGGAAAGTGAGAGGATGTCTTGAGCTTCTTCAGAAGGCAAGGATTCACTTAATTCTCTTGAAATAGTGTGGGTATTTACGTGGGTGGCGAGGTTTTCCCGAAGGGCGATGTGCAGCCACCTTAGCAGGGATACACAACTTTCCATTTATCTATTTTTCATATTTAGTTCCATTTCACAACGACGTCTGATGGGCAAGTAGCAGGCAGTCCTACAAATAGCGCATAACAGTGTAACGCGAAAAATAACTGTCAACAAAGCTTCTCCAGAGGTTCAGTATGTCTTTAGGAAACCGCCCTAAGAGGTTTATTTCAAAAAATGTACAGTGATTTCTTAAACATCTCAAAGTCATAACGTGAGGGAACCTCCCCCTTCAGGAGTGTTCACGAGCTAGGCTACCGCCAACAAACCTCCTTACGGACGGTACCATTTGAACAGATCTTTGACCATCATGTTCTTTAGGATAAGACAGAAATTTCGTTGCATTTTTTTAATCGGACCGATATTGCATCTTGGACATTTTTAACATGAGTGATTAGCTTACCCGTTACCGCACTTTGGACGATTTTCTTGGAAGTTCGAGAAATTCTGCTTGGTAGCTCTCATTAGCAGGAGCAGTTGTTTGATATTTTTACACAGTATTGTTGCTGCCACGGCACCTTTGGCATAACGATGAGATAAACGTATTCCCTCTAGCTCTAAATGGTTCACGCTTCATTGTATTTATTCCTTTATTAAGCGTCACACTTCATACAAGGTGTGCAATGCCTGAACACAAGAGACCTGCACCAGTGTAAGTATACTATAGAGTGTTTCCTTATACGATTCCTTATTTGCAATACGATCACGGACTAGAAGACGATGAAGTGGCCAGTGGCGCAGCAAAGAGCGCTCGCGCTAGGCCTACGGCCATTAAATCATTCCATCGCCACCTGTCCTGTAGTCCTCTCTCCATCCGCTTGCCGTAAGAATATGCTTGTTAAATAGCACTGAAGGATGATCTCAAACTTACTGGGGGATCAATATTAACCTTGACAGATTTCCTAAAATCAGGTACTGACTATACGCAAAATCTGTGTCGGCACACGAGTTATGCTGCCAGGGGGACACAAAGTGCGGTAATAATTGTTGCCGTCAGCTACCTAATCAATTAAAATTTATTAATGAACATGGTAATGTTTGAAACTGATAGTCGTATTCCTGCACAAATGTTCTGAAAGAATTCTCCTGGCACGCGTGTGTTACGAGATATTTGGCGCCAAATTTTACCAGGATCCGTGGAACTCCACTGGCAAGGCTGTGATAAGCGCACGCATTTCGTAATAGCGTGACGCCGCGTTTCGTCTCCTGATGGCGCATGGCGACCGGTGTGGCAAATAACTATTTATTTCTAGCTTTCGGCTATTAAAATTATAGAAGTACTTGAACCCATTGCTGCGTCACACTATAGAACAGCTTAGCGTCGACTGATGCCCCGTTGCATGCGTAAATATGTTAAATAAGTGGAAACATTGAGAGCGAATAACTCTCAACACGCGTGCTCTAGCAGAAAATTGCCAATTGGTTTATGATTAATAAGGGTTTAACGTTCGGACTCGACTCAGGCTATCACAGACGCCGCAGTAAAGGGCTGTGGAAAGTTCTACCACCAGGGGTACTTTAACAGTGCTCTGACAACTCAAAACGGAGAATTTCGCCTCCATCGAAATTTGACCGCCGCGGCCGGGATCAAACCTGCGTTTTTCGAGTCAGCAGCCTAGCACCATCACCACTTTGCGACAGCGGCGGCAAAAGTTATCAACTGAAGCAGTCTAGAAATGCAACCGCCTCTATATTTATAATAGAACTATTCACGCCATCCGCAGTGACTAAATAGTACACAATTGTATTTTAGGTAACTATTCCCCGACGGTGGGGATTATAATATCAAATTGTGTTGCCCTGGACACATAACTTATGTGCACATATAGTCTTTGCGAAAAGTCACTGATCAACGGTGTTCTATTGTTTGCTGTGTAGCGGTGCACTTATGCCAGGCCCTAAGCAAGAAATCTGTGTAGGGCAAGGAAAGCGCTTATCTTCACCTTTCGGACCTTTACATCCGCATAAGTCCCGTATTTGCTCTAAAATATGGCTCAGAAGCAAACGTAGTTGGTAGCTTACTTTGAGCAAAAGAGGTACGTCTTGCAGCCTAACTTTAGGAATTCTGTACTGCTTAACTTTGATGATCCTGTATACTTTTCACAAGCACACTAAAACAAGGTTTCCAGATTACTTTAACTGCAGGGGCTTTTGCCCATCCGTTGAAAGCGTCACAAGCATAACCATACTGTTCACAACGTAATCTTTATTACGATATAAAGCGGTACAACGAGAGAAGATAAGACCACAATGCAGTGCTTTCTAATAACAAAACAAGATTACGACAGTAAATTCCATTTTTTAATCCTATTCCTTTTTGTTATGTCATAGGTGTTGTCTGTCTTGTATATTTATTCCAATGCTTGGGATCTATTCCCATGCTTGGCTGATGCCTGAGACCAGGAGGTCACTACTGCATTGCTTAAGCAGCGACTTTAACTGGTATTTATATAAATCAAGCACGCTCCCCCCCAAAAAAGACCGATCATAATAATTATCGCTGGCAGTTCTATCAGTTTTTGAAGGCAAGTAACCTAAATATACAATTTCATGATTGAAAATTCTTGCATGATACAAGTAAATACCTTAATTCGGTTTAAAAAGGCGCATTCAACATATCACCTTAAAGTATGGCAGATTTTCTATGCTGTTTCTTTACCGACGCGAGCTCTTCCTTGCCTTCGGAAGAGATATAAATTGTGGTCTAAGAGCGACGCGAGCTCTTCATCTTTCTCAATGTTAGTATTTCATGGACCTTTGCAGTCACAACTTTCCAAGAGCCTCGTAGCGCCGAGTCTGGAAAATATTCTCAAGACAACCGCATTAACATCGAAATGAGTGTCTTTTACTAAGTCAGCCGTTTAACTGCGAAAAACAAGTAACAAAAGGAAATGTTGCAGTTATCTGCTGAATGAAACTATGGTGAAACCCCACTCATCTCTTTTTCTAAACTGCTGTGTAATAACGTGTTTATAGCTTATTTTCATGTTATCGGCGACTTTGTCCTCATGCGGCACAACCGTGCCCTTGTTTCCAATCATGCGCTCATTACTATTAGCGCATTTTTCTTCTTTTATCTTATGAAAAAGGTTCTGAACGGTCTGAAAAAGCTTAAGTAACATTTCAGTGGAAGCCGGCTAAAGGCATCCTCTTAACCTGAATATAGAAGCTGGTGTGCGTTGTATGCGGGCATGACTTCGTAAGAGCAGATTCCAGGCACGTGCCTGCTCTAGCTGCCTTAACTATCTTCGAGTGCGCAGAATGAGACAGTAGAAGCTCCTTCTGTGCCTGTGGAGTACAGCTCCTGCAGATATGGTGCAGGCCAAATTGTACTTTGAGGTCTAAAAAAGCAATGGTCCTTTAGTTGCAAGTTCTTACGAGAACTTCAAGAGATTCTCAAATTACATAAAGAATGCAAAAATACTTTCACTGAATTAATGTGGGTAGATTTTTTTTGCTTTCACAGAAAAACTAAAGGTCGACGACTTATCTGATAGCCTTAGGTAACCATAGTTACTAAACTCCTGATGAAGAGAGCGCTGATTAGCAGCTAAGAATACATTATATGGGGTCGGTGCTACGCAGGAGCCAATCCGAATGCCTTGTCGTTGAAAATAGATGTCGCTGTTAAAATAGATAAAAGTGACGATTAAATAAAATTTCAGCAAAAATATGAAGCTGTCTGCTGGCACAGAGGCTGAATTTTGGAACCGTATTTCGCTAGTCCTTTCAATGCAGTCGCTGACAGCTACGAACAATTCATTAAAAGCCACTCGCTACAAAATTCCTCGACATCAACAGAAAAAAAATCTGCAGCCAATATGAGCATTGGAATTCAAGAAATGCGCAAAATCATCAGAGTGTTTTGCGACAAACCTGACATCAACCTCTGAAACACTCATATATTTCTGCAGATAATGCTTTATTATGAACTGCCACAAACGGCACGGAATCCTTGTGAGTTTTTGCTGTGAAGAAAACCGACAGCGCTTTCTTCTTGCAATGAATTATTGAACTTTCAAGTCTAGGCAATTCAAGATTCATGCGCAGTGCTGCAGCCCTGCTCTTGACTCTTTTGCGGCACTGGTGCTTACACGCAAAAAGTTTTTAGCAATCGTGTGACTCGCCTTTTCGCTCAATGCTTTTTTGCATCAGACAAGGAATGAACCTGCAGCAACCACATACTGTTTTGCTTGAAGAACAAAAGGACATTTCTGGTCGTGTCCCTGGTGTGCGGGGTGGACGTCGTGTTAACCGTTTTTATAACAGCTAATAAACCTTTTAGGTGGTGGCTTCCACGAAACACGCCTGTTAAGTGGTAGTGAGATCGTAAGAGGTACCGAAGGCTCGTAACTGTACTTTGGACACTTTTTTAGTATGCCTGAGACTTTTTCTGGTAATACATTACCTCACAGAACTACAAAGCCTCATGATCAACTCTTCTTGCTCGTTTTTCTGGCAGAGGCGAGTGCTTTGTACAGCCACTGATTACACCAAAAATAAATCAAATGAGCTAAAGATCTTCTGGCAGAGAGCAGCTTGATTTCAGTTAACCAGGCTGGGTTGAAGGCAAAGCAAAGCTTTCGCAAAACATTTTCAAACCTGAAAACTCTGCGCCATTTGTCGGATAATATGCACTTTCGTATGCACGTGAAAGGCTCACTCGTGGTTTGAGGATGGCGAACAGCACTTACTTTTTCGGGTGTGACTCATTTTCGCAGGCAGAAGGTGAGGTACCTTGCCAGACATGTTGAGTTGATGATGAGGTTCACCCAGGCGTTGACTTCCAAAGGACGAAGATTTGGCGCAACTTGTTCTTAACAATTGCGTTATGGTCGCATACATCGGAGAACCAGGCGTATAGCTGACGTCGTGGCCGGTGTGTGCGGACAAGCAGGATTGGTCGAAAGGGTCCTGACGTCACACGTGGAGCCTTGGAAACATCAGGAACGAAAACATTAGAAAGCTGGTGATAAGGTCGCAACTTGATTCAAATGCAAAATGTACATGCAGTTATTAAAAATAAATAAATTATGCTAGAAATGATAATTGGGTTAACCAGAGGGAATAGAACCCCTGACACTTGGGCTCCGAGTCATATACGCTGCTGCTAGGTCAGACAGGCAGTTCGTGTCATCTGCATAGAGCGGGCTGTGTATGCACGTCATATGGTCTCTCGCATAATATGGAAACATTGTGTCCACGTGGGCAAGAAGAGTTGCTGATGGGGCCCATTAACGCTATCGGTTCATACACATAAAGACGGAGCTTAAGTATCCAACAAATTTTTGTCCTTTGCTTTATAGTCAGAAGAATAACACTTCATCAAGGCCGAATTTCATCTCGCGGCCACGGATTCAGCAGCTGAATGTCCATTAAGATGATTCAGCAGCTGAATGTCCATTAAGATGCTGCTTCCGGTGGTGCAGTCTTCCAATCGCGAACATTTTGATAGCGTTCGAATTTGTGTTTGGAACAAAATAACCACAGTAGTATAAATTTACTCACATATTTGCGTTAGCATATGCCTATTTAGCGCAGTAACCATTTCGGCGCATTACAAGAGTGCGGTTTCAGGCAGAGTTGCAATGTTAAAGTATGCGCGTAGAAGAGCATTCACAATGGCGGGTAGCTCATTGGCGGCAGTCGCTGTTACTGTCTAGTGTACGGTTTTGAATCAGGTCATTTATTTAAATAATGCGTAAGCGATTTGTGAATACTAATCATCAATTCTAATTCTTCCGCGCAGATTAACAATTTATTTTCGAATACGTTCTTTTTCGTGCTTTCTGCTGTCCAGCGGTGGCTGCTACATTCAACGCATGGTTGATATCCCGCGAGGCCCATAAAAACTCCACTACATTAAACGCTTCTACAGTTGCAGTCATTCTTACCGCTGAGAGAGCCTAGCGCCGGAATGACAGGGCAACAATTATATGACGGCATTTTTTCTATACCCCACTGGGTAAGGAGCCTACGCGTAAAGCAGAACGTTCTTTCGGCTGACGAACCCGAAACGAGAACTACATATGAAAAACAATTCACTCAAACTGTTTCTCAACTTTTGGA